>JACATO010000365.1:1872500-2083311 GCA_018389105.1 Nautilus pompilius
AAGAAAAACAAAAACATAGCAAACCGCGATGTTCTGAGTATCACTATAGAAAGTACTGCCATAATAAGTGTGTTATTCCACCATTCTCATAGTTGCCACAAAAACTCGCACCAAATTCAGCTTGTCCCTTTATATAAGATTTCTTCGTACATAAGATATCTACCGGAAACACCCCCTAATGTCAGTTATTTAAACCGGAAATACAGATGAAAAGTAATAGGTAAATATCATGAAAAGGGTCATATGCAAAGGTATATTTTCATGTCAAAAGAGCTGGTTTTTTTAAAATCTCCAACAAACTCTTTTATTTAAAAAAAACCCTCTTTGATAGATTTTAATCTTAAATATTATCGCCTTCAAAAAGAAACTGAGAATTTTTTTTAAAAAAAAAACCATAATTCGGATGGTGTCTGTTCTTTGCCCCAGGTAATCGAACACAAAGATAATGTTTCCTGGATGACTGGACAAGAACACAGGGCGCGGTTCACGTGCAACAAAGAAAGTGAATGCGCTACAGACGGAGTTTCGTGTCAACAAACAAAAATTCGGCTAAAAAAGAAACGAACAAAAACATCACAGTTCTTTTTTATTTCTCAAATTACTTTTAATTCTAAACAGACTTTTACAGATTTTATTTTCCCGAATTCAATGGATGGTAGCAAACTTTCTAATATCGTCATCGATCTTCTCTCCCAAAATGACGCTTTTAATGGGTCCCGTGACCAACAGGGAGAGGACCGCTTCACCCACCCCCCCAAAAAAAGAGATCAGAGAAACGAGGAGAATTACCCGGATGGTGAGAGATTGGATGTTATGAGGCAGAAAGGTCATCTGGTTCGGGATGGAAGAAGCTGCTAACTGAACCCTTAGTGACGGTAACTTATCCTGCTGATCGTAGACTCTGGATTCCGAAAGATGGCGCTCGTGTCAGTGACACCCAGAAGTCCTTCTGCTCTGTATTATGTTGTCTCATACAATTTCTTTCTTCCTATTAAAAATATTTGTGGAAGCTGCAGTCAGAAAATATTCAAAGAATTTTGTTTATCTATTTATGTACCTTTCTTAATTTGATTTTCATCATTTAAAATATTCGATTTTGCTAAATACGTGAAACTTTTATATTGAAAAGAAAAAACAACGCAAACTAACCGACCTTAATTCCATACCAGCTTTTGGTTCCATGGTTACCATCTCAGTAGGAATTGTAATCAGGAGACTTCGGTCTACAGAAAGGCCTCGTGGCTTTGTTTTATTTAGGAAAAAGAGAGAAACTGCTTCGCTTGGGGCTCCGAAATAATAAATAAAAACAGACTGTCATATGTGGGCTTCAAACTACCGCCATTTCCATTGTGATCTGTAATGTTCACGTGACAAAACTGTGACTGAACTATCGATGCCTACAAGACCCCAAATTGGATGGAGACGACAATATTTTGCGCGGCATGCCTGATCTAGTGCCGGGCTATCCGCTTAATGAAAGCGCACTCACTGACGAAGTGTACATCCGCTATCGCCGCCATTTTATAGCGTCCGGCTTCCGTGCCTTCAGCTGGCGATAAAAATCAAATTGAAGCCGAGGGGAGGAGAGACTTTTATATAACTGCCTCGTAAAAAAACACACAATGCCCATCACACATGCTGTTTAAAATAACAATGGAATGTCTAATGAATCACACAAGCCAAACGATTTCTTTCGGATCTGTAGACGGGGTGTTATCTTATAATGTCTCTTTAATGGAAAGGTAAAAAAGACAGAGACGGAGAGAGCCCGACGGCTGAGGACCCGGGCGCGGCGCCATAACGGACTTGAGCGCAGCACTGCAAAGCTTTGTGGTTGAAATATTCACAGAATAAACATCTGTGAATGACTTCGTAACATTCAGATAAAAATATGATTATTTCCGCAAAGGACTTTCTTTGCCAAGGACAGTTACAGTACATCGGCAGCCCTGCGGTAATGTTACAGTGAGTGGCGCTGGCGCACTACTCTGTGTTCCACAAGCACTAAGACTTTGCAGCTTCAATAAAGAGAGGCGACAACAGCCCGTGAACAGTTTCGGCGGCATTCGAGAGTAGAAATTTTAGGTGCTGCAGGTGGTATGAAGCGCATGCATAATTACATTATAATTCTCCACCGTCGTCTTATTTCGAAGCTAGGCACAATTATATCCGTGTTTCGACCCGACGATTTAGATGAAAGAGAAGATAGGTCGACTCGGAGAGACGTGTAGCGTCCATCACCCGGGTAACGATAACTGCGTGTTCCTGGCTCGTGTGCAATTCAAGAGTGCTTGACCCGGAATGGAAACATTACACCAAGAAAGGTAACCGACCAGCTCGGGGTATAGATTTCAGGGACTGTTCTCTAATTGTTTTCAGAAAGAATGAATAAATAACCAATACTCCTCACAAGAAAAAGCAATAGATATTTACAAGACTGCAATTTCTGTATTGTACGTTGTTCTGACTCGACCCTGCGCATTGAGGAACCCAAGGATGACATCGCATCTTTTCGGAAACTCACCTGCAGATCACTCATCTCATTTAAGCTGCTCACATCTTTGCACAGCGCCCGTTACTATTTCTTTTATCAGATGGTCGGGTATGTGATTTATGTCGATTTAGAGATGCGCAGGCGCAATTTAGCACAAAATAAGGTGGCCATCGGGATGGCTGAAGTACTGATGATGCAAACTGCCGTGTCTTCCCAGTACAGCACTCATCCCGGTGCAATTTTGGAACGTTAACAGCGTACTGCCAGGGAGGCCAGGTCAATGATGGACCATGTGCAGGTCTCCCAAGGGTCATAACTCCCCCATCAGCGCCATCTCTCTAAAATGGGCTCAAAAAACAAAAGTTCGCAACTGGCCTCATGATAATGGTATGCGGTCCAGAATACTGGAGGCTGGACCGTTATCACCACCGACGGAGATCGATGCCTGACGGTTCCCTGACGACACCCGGTAGTTTGGGCGGGCGTTCAATGGGGCCAGTGAAGAGCTGATCTTCTCATTATAGGAGGGGGTCTGTAACAGGTTTCAGATGCATACGTAACATCATTACGCTTATATCCATTCGTTCTTCTGGCTCAACGAAAAGACCCCAGGGTAATAAAGTTTTTCCTCGCCGTGCTCTTCAGGTCCGCGACATCAATCGAATAGCCTGGCCTGCACGATCTCCAGACTGAAATCTGATTGGTTGTGGTTGGAACATTACAGGGGGCGGTCCAACTACCTTCCCCGGATCACCTGCCAGTGACCCTGGTGGAAGAGTGGCGCAACCAACCAAACCGACGACAGCTGGATCGTCTGATTTACCAAGATCCTTTCCCGGGATCAATGGTGGTCAACCACGCCTTTTCCTTGGCAGTGTCGATTTGTCTGTGATCAATTCCAGACTGGCGTCATTGCCATTTTGCGGGCGCATTCCAAACAGCCAGTTTGCTTCCGACCGTTTATCTTGTCTTTCAGGGCCATCATACTTTTTACAGACAGTTTACATCTGTACCAGACCACGAACACAGTGTACAGGGCCACGAGGCTTGGAGACGTTTCCTGTCTATGGGGACACATTCAGCTTTCTTCCCCCAGTAGACCGACGTAAAATTGTTCTTCCTCACTGTCGCGTACGAAGTAAACTAGAAGTCGACAAGGACGAGGCAAATCTATTAAAGCGAAAAAGTATAGAGAT
Organism: Nautilus pompilius; assembly: GCA_018389105.1. Taxonomy (NCBI): domain Eukaryota; kingdom Metazoa; phylum Mollusca; class Cephalopoda; order Nautilida; family Nautilidae; genus Nautilus; species Nautilus pompilius. The sequence goes on from JACATO010000365.1 coordinate 1,876,191, forward strand.
TTTCACCCCGTAATCTTTGTGTTGAATAATCCCTTCCTAATCCGTTCGTTTGGCGATAGCAAATGTATCGATTTAACCCATCAGGTTCAATCAAATATGCCATTTTCTAACTATTCACTTTCTGTTTTTTTAAACAACTCTGGGCGGCTATAACCAGCTTTTTTTCTTTTTTTTTTAAATTTCTTTTTCATGCACAGACCCCGATGGATGAGCGTAGTGTCGCGGTTGTCCGCCGCGGAGAGCTGTCAGTCTTACGCCACGTGGTGCTCAGCACTTCCGGCTTTGGCAGCGAAATCTCTGCGAGATTTCTTAGTTAGACCCTGGCGGACAGCTGGCGTAGGAGAGGCCGTGCTAGGCGGTGGGGATGGGCACAAACTGACTGGGTACCCATTTCATATAATAATAATAATAATAATAATAATAATAATAATAATAATAATAATAATAATAATAATAATAATAATATAATAATAATAATAATAATAATAATAATAATAATAATAATAATAATAATAATAATAATAATAATGTGTTGATTGATTTCCGATTTTCACAGCGGGCGAGACTAAGATGGCGGAACTGCGCATCGTTCCATTTATTTTCTTACCGGTTTAGCGATCGGCTGCGACAATAAAGGCGATATTTCTTAACCACCCCACCCAGCTCCAGATCACCCGACGTTTCGACGGAATTGTTTGACACGGAGGACCTATTTCAATCTATTTCTGCCCGGAACAGAATTCATCGGCAAAGGTTCTCAATTGCGCGCTGTTGTCTTCCAGAGCCGCTTGAGCCGGAGTGTCGGCGGTTGGGAAGAGGCGCAGTTCTCCTCGTGAAGCCAACAGCGACGAGGATTCTCCCCTTAAGTGAACCGTAAACAGATGCACGCATATCGCTCCGTTCAAGCGTCGGATTCCTATTTGAAACCAACGTTTGAACCCGTCTCCTGTCGGCCGTGTAAGCCGCAGCAGCAGGTGATGTTTGGCGCTGGTGCTTCTGATAATTAAATGCCGACGTGGACCGAGTACAAGACGGGGGGGGGGGGGTAAGGGGTCAGCAAGAATGGATTTAAATTGCCGGCGTAAGTTTGCATAAGACACATAAGAAAAATGCGTTGCATGACATCAATGACCTTACTTTGATTTAGCGCACTCCTCAAAGAGATCCGAACTAATACCACGAAAACAAGCACTGAAATCTTAGAACTGCGTCGTCTTCGACATCAATGAGAACTAATTCTTTAGAAATGGGCTTTTTTAAAAATTACATATAGACACTTGTTTCCAACCTGCGCGGTGGATTTTTTCCTTCTTTTCTTTTTCTCGTAGTCTTTGTTTTTCGCAGAGTCATTTGTCGTCCCTTTTAGTTGCTTAGCAACGAGCCAGATGACTCAGAGTTTTAGTTACGCAGTAATAGCAGAGCTTTGTCGGCGATCAGCGATGGAGATAAGTACCGTAGTTCAGTGGCACGTCATCTCCATCACTCTCTCTCTCTCTCTCTCTTCATCTCTCTCTCTCCATCTCTCTCTCCTCTCTCTCTCTCTCTCTCCATCTCCATCTCTCTCTCTCTCTCTCCATCTCCCTCTCTCTCTCTTCATCTCTCTCTCTCTCTCTCTCTCTCTCTCTTCATCTCTCTCTCTCATCTCCCTCTCTCTCTCTCTCTCCATCTCTCTCTCTCCATCTCCATCTCTCTCTCTCTCTCTCTCTCTCTCTCTCTCTCTCTCTCTCTCTCTCTCTCTCTCCTCTCTCTCTCTCTCTCTCTCTGTGAGTATGTGTCGGTTAAGCAACTAAAATAGAGAGTAAAAAGGAGGAAAGTATACTACTAAGTGATTTAATGAGATACATGTCCAACAACTGCAATAAAAAGATCTTTGGTCATTCATCGAGTTTTCTTTTCTGAAATTTTGAAGAAAAAAAAACTATTTAAAATCTAGTATTTAAAACGAGGTTTCAAAAACGTTCATCTTACCGAATATTGCATGAATATAGACACTTTCTGTAATTATAAATGGTTTTCAATTAAAAATTTGTCAAAGAATAGTGAAAAGACCATTTTTGACAAATCAATATAACTATTTACACGAAGTTGAAAGTTTGCATTTTTTTTTGTCTGGCTGATAAACATTTCAATCGATTACAATACTTCATCTGAATGGAAAAAAACCTTTGTCATTTGAAATGTTTCAAAAATATTTTTTGAACACTTATTATTCCGTTCTGCCACGAAAGAACATCTAACATCTCTTTGAATTGATCTGGCGAAAATTATTTACCTATTCGTTTTATCAATTTGTTTTCCTTATTTTTTCTTCTTTTTGAAGCTCGTCCGACGCACGCGAAGGTTTGTCTCTTTAAATCTAGAATAGTATTGTGCACGTCTTTCGGATACTGTCACCGTTTTTAGCCAAACCTTAATTTTCGGCGACTTGGTGAATGATTTTAAAGCAAAATAACATCGTCCGTTAGAAAACGTAATTGAAACTCACCTTATTTTACCCGCTTTTGATGTCCAATTTCACTTTGTATTTGCAAAGTCATAGCGGGCACAGAAGCTTTCTAAACGGAAACGGTTTTCAAAAATTGAAATCAAAACTAATATTATTAGTACCGCCAGCACTGCTGAATCGTCAGCAAATATATCCACTAAAAATATTTATAATGTCAAAACCAACTGGTGGGCACCAGATCAATTGTAAAAAGGGAAAACACTCACCACCTGTGACCACCTGATATCAACAGACAGAACAGTTCTTCACAACAGATCAGACATCATCATTTGAGATAAGAAAGAAAAGAAAAGTGTAGTTATAAAGGATGTTTCCTGCCACTAGGAACGCCAACACCAAGGAGAACACTAGAAAAAAATTGGAAACTATGGCCCACTAGTTGTCGAGCTGAGAATCCTCGGAAACAGAACAAGAACAGAGGTCATCCAGCGATTATCGATGCAAAGCGTTGAGTTAAATATAATTATGAAGTCGAAAAGCATTCGCCTCAATCAGCTCACGCTCCTAGTAACCGGGTAATTCAGGCAGAGCGGCCATCGAAGGGTGATGCAAAGTAGCCGTGGTGTGCTATTTAGCGTGGAATAAAATCACGAGAGAAAACGTCACAACAAATGGAGAATGTGACGTTATTCACGTAGCTTTGTTCTAAAAACTGAAAAGTCGGCACTCTTAGCATCTTATCGGGAATCCGAGCTGACTACACTTGCACTGCAACTAAACTATGTAAATATGTAAATACCGTGTCACTGAAGATGGGTCATGTCCATATAAGCATGAGATATGTTGAAAAAGATAGATTTCTGAGGTATTTACTGATATAAAACAAGCGTTTTTGTCTCTCAGTAAAGCATGTTTTGTTTACGTCACTAGAGAGAGAGATGACGTCAGTACAGAGGGATATGACGTCAGGAGAGGTATGACGTCAGTTCAGAGGGATATGACGTCAGCAGAGGTATGATGTCAGTTCAGAAAGATGACGTCAGGAGAGGTATGACGTCAGCAGAGGTATGATGTCAGTTCAGAGAGATGACGACGTCAGTACAGAGAGGTATGACGTCAGTTCAGAGAGATGACGTCACTACAGAGGGATATGACATCAGGAGAGGTATGACGTCAGGAGAGGGATATGACGTCAGCAGAGGTATGATGTCAGTTCAGAGAGATTACGACGTCAGTTCAGAGAGATGACGTCACTACAGAGGGATATGACATCAGGAGAGGTATGACGTCAGTTCAGAGGGATATGACGTCAGCAGAGGTATGATGTCAGTTCAGAGAGATGACGACGTCAGTACAGAGAGATATGACGTCAGTTCAGAGAGATGACGTCAGTACAGAGGGATATGACGTCAGTACAGAGAGATATGACGTCAGTACAGAGGGATATGACGTCAGTACAGAGAGATATGACGTCAGTTCAGAGAGATGACGTCAGTACAGAGGGATATGACGTCAGTACAGAGAGATATGACGTCAGTTCAGAGAGATTATGTCACTACAGAGAGAGAGAGAGAGATAGACGAGCCAAAGCCCGTTACATTGCTGCTTTGTTCAGGAAATAAAATCCTGTTGTCCTAACGAAGATACCTGACAATTCGATAGCTTGTCTGCTGCTCCAGCCATTCATTTTCTTTGCTATCACAAATGGACATCGAATCTTCCAAACCTTTTTCGTGCTCTTCTCACTGAGGTAAAATATCGGTATCGCTCACTCTAAGAAAAGAAGAACCAAAGAACCTCGTATAATGGCGCCGCCCCGCGCGAGTAGTCAGAAACTCTTGATGGAGTTTCAGCAAGAAAACCGCCGAAGCTCAGTTTTTGTTTTGTTTGCCGCTGCCATTAGCAGAGACAAGCCGAAATACGCTTTCGACGGAAGCCTCGAATTTAAAAAAGATGCCTCAGTTTCGGGGACCAGCGCTATTCCAGAGACTGACCCTGACCCTTTACCCATGCCAAACCGGTATTCTTCAGCACATGGCAGGTAGAGGGAGCGCGCAGGAAATCATTTGACTTTTCGTCTAGTGATTGATGGTTTTTCAAACAATAAAACCAAATTGAAAGTAGGAGGATTAGTGTATTCAACCTTTTTTCTATAAAAAAATTACAATTTTACCAAAAAAGAAAAAGAAGCCCCCCCAAAAACTAGAGGAATTCCACAAATGCTAACAATATTAAAGTGTTCTTAACAAAACAATTTAGATCTAAAACCATCTGATTTTCTTCGAAGAAACAGAATATACGAGAAGCAGAGACCGATGAATAAATACCCAGAGGAAGAAACACGAGAAATCAGGCACCAAAATTATCCCAATCAATCACGTCTCCCCGCACCTATCCTAACTGATCGATATTTTCGGATAAAGAACAAACCGGCACACCAAACCCACTCGAATTATTGCCAGAGAACAAGGAAAAAAGACCAGGGAGATAAGACAATCGATTTTGTTTCTCTCTGCGATAATCTAGTTAACTGATGTGGAAGTCATATACAATGGAAAGCGGCATTCCCACTTCCGGGAAAACAAAGATATAATTCGAAAAATTGAAACAAAATATATATTTTAAAAATTTACCGAGACCATATGTTACTAGGGGGAATGTTGAACGTTGAACGTTGCTATCGACATGCACTGCATGCCATTATGTGTAAAATTATGCTTGTATAATACTTAAGGAATCCGGATTTACCCTTAGATAACAAGCAGTCGCGTTATGCTATAAACATGATGGAACCTCGTATTTAGCTCAAAATGTTAAAGAAATCAATATGGCTATTATTTTGTGTGTTTGGCCTGCATTATATGCTATTATTTACGAAAAAGCCTGAACAAGTCAACAAAGAGGGTAATTAGGCGGAAAATTATTAAAAGGGGATACTAACATTTACTGTCAAAATTACAGGAATTTTACTTATTGATTTTATTCTCCTTTTTTTTTACATTCTTGAGGTAAACACAATTAGTTAGTCAAGTGTTAGGTAAACGTTGTTGTTATGGTTCTTCGCAACCAAAGATGGCACTGCCGATATCGTCCCAGCGACGGCAGAAACTCAAGCACGAGATGTTTATGGGCCCCCCCGCCTGCTTCTCTGTGCTCGCGTGGCATAGGGTTAGCGCTGGTTTACTCCTCAGACACCTGGTCTGTTCCCTAAAACAGACCATCTTTGGGGGTTATGGGGCATCTCCTTCCGCCTTATCAGTAGCGATATGAATAACCTATAATCGACATGGGACGATTTGTCGGTATGACCACCGGCAGGAAGTTGAATCAAACTGGAGCCGAAACCGTGAATTGGTTCGATCCGATTTTTTTTTTTTTTTTTTTTAAATTCTCAAACTTTAACTTAACTCCAGCGGAAGAAAATGTTATCTGATGGAGCCAAATCGGAACGAAACTGATTAAAAACATGGCCCGGTCAGGGCTTGTCTTGCGCGTTCGTCAGGAAAAATCTGGGTCATCTTCATCCGACGGCACTGCTGGTGTTAAGGCAAAGCTGGCTTCGGTGGGGGGGACATAGGGGAGCAGATTTGTGTTCGAAGGACTCATTTATCGCCTCTCTCGAGTAGACTTGTGAACGGAGTCATTAATCAAATCTCCGCCCTGGGGGGGGCGTGGCAGCTATCGACAGTTTCCACCAGTTTGTGTGTCCCGAGACAGAGTGAGGGGTCGGGAGCCAGTGAACCTTTGGCTTGGCGTCCATTCTGAAGGATGGGAGAGAAACGAAACGCCACTGTCGGGGGCATAAAAAAAAAGAGAGAAGACCGGGAGAGATGTACAATACCATCAGCACACAAACAACAAGAATTCTATTTTTCCATTCCGTCACAGATGATTTCGCATCCGGGATGAGGAGGTTCATCCGTATAGAACCAAAGAATATCCGCGGGCAATTTAAGAGCGACGCCAGAAGGATAGGACTCCCGCTTCAGCAGACACTTCCAGCCCATTGTGAAAGATCGCCGACCGTTCTACCGTTACTGTTCCCTCCAAGATGACGTCACCCACTGGCGCACTTCCGGTTGTTTTTTTTTTGTTGTTGTTGTCACTAACTTATGTACGTATAATTAGTTGCCTGTTTAATAATCAGATTGTTTAATTGCCTCAACTGTGTTTCTTCTGGTCTCTTAGTTCGCATGTAATACTTGATTTTCCTTGCTGTAGCATTCCGAAACAACTCAACCCGGTTCGAAAGCAGCTAGACTACGATCCGGGAAAGATTTATCTCCGTGCCAGAGCCAAGACTGCAAAGTTACCATCACAGGGAATCGTGCCCGCCCCAACTTGGAAAGACGCGTTCAGCAGTTCCTTTCAAAATGGATTCAAAGCTTTCAGGTGGAAGGCAGAAAAAAGTCTGTCCTGTGACCATTTTTGAAGAAGTAACTCAATGACAATAAATTTAAGATTACCTTCTGACAAATAGGAGAATGAGTATGGAAATCGATTAGAAATGTCTTTAAAAACCTGCGTTAAGTTATTGAAAGTGAATGGAAGAACTTTCAGGTTAATGAAAGACTGGTTTTATATAGAAAATTCGATTTAATTCTTGGAGGTTTATGTCTTAATGTTTGTGCTAATTCTGATCATTCATATTAAGAAGAAAGTTTCAAGTGTCGCCAGTGACATTTGCCAGTCCATCGAAGGAAAAAAAGTGGAAAGTCTTCTTTCTTTTAAGACTGACTGTGCAACGCGTTTGGTTTGCTCTGTTTTGGTTATTAATATCCAGTTTGTGAAAGACTGAGATTTTAGTTTATATCACAGCCATGAAATAAACCAGATAAAGACGTATATACAAGCATCTGAAGAACATACCTCTTGAAGTCATTACATCCTATGATATCAGCATGTAACAAATATACAGCATAAAAACAGATAACGGTGGAAGAAGCATGATAAAGCGTGTCCAACATATGAGTGATAACGATGGATACTGGAGAATAAATAATTCTTGTTCGTGCAGAAGAATAGATTGGTCACAGAGAAACAGATTCAGATAAGAAGCAACACCGCATGAACCTGATACTGACGTTGCAGTGACAAGTGTTCACTGCTCAGCCCACACTCTTCAGCTATCGTTTGATACATCATTTAAAGATCGAAGTATTGTTTGTACAGTTGCTAAAGTTTGTTCTGTCTGTAAAAAAAAACTGAGAATTCAGGCATGCATAATTATTCATTTAAAAAACATAAACTTGAGAGGCCGATCTCAGGCTGCCCCACGAGATGGCACTCAACTTTTGCTGTGCTTGAGCAATTGCTCAGGTTGAAGGAATTTTGTTCAGATAGTCATTAGTTGGATATGTTTTGTTGCGTAAAATCCTTTGGATTTACAGTGGAATAAAAATTTTTTTATTGTTTGGATCAATATCAGTTGGATTCTTTTATGTGTTAAAATATTGCTTAACAATGGTAAAATGATCGTGGCCACAGAGAGGACTGTGTGTATGCGAACCGGTTCAGATTTCTAGAAAAATTTTTTACCAGAATTGAAAAAGAGCAGATGTTCTTTTAATGCGTCTCATCTCCATGATTCTGGGAGAATTTGTTTTTGTTTTTCTTAAAATAGGTATATACCTAAGTTACTACAAACAAGGAGTAAGAATAGATGATTGGGGAATTTTTAGCAGACAAATTATACAGAAAAAATGGCAATAGAAACATTGGAACTAAAGAAGCACTTTGTTTAAAGATGCGACTGGGAGTCGCATAATGAGAAACACCAGGTATTACGTAGAATAGCATTAATTCAGAAGAAAAGCTAAAATAAAAATCATAATAATTTCATAACTAACTTAAAACATAAATAGAAAATTCTTTTAATCGTAACTTTTAATTAATTTTTTTATATAAACTGAAATCTAGTGAAGAAAATTAGTTTATTCGGTAATGAAACCTATCCCATTTTAGCATGAAGAGTTTTAGGCTTACCCAGATACAATGCACTGCTAAGTTTGGTATTTACTTCAGATGTTGACATTATAATACGGCAGATGTCACATATATGGCACAAAACAAAAAAGATGAACACAAATACGATTATGAAATAAATATATCAGTTCAGATCACTGATGAACAGCTTTGAGTGTAAATAAAGGAAGCCATGTTCATGGCAATGTTGAGCTTCATAAACGAGCCTAAAGCTCCGATTTAGAAGCAAGCTAATTTTCTATATTTAGAGATGCAACTGGTCCGGATGGTGTTGAACTTCTGATGTAGAATTTCTCGACAGAGGTTTCAGCTCACCTGGGCACCTGGCCGTATTATAGAGTTTTGATGAGGATAAACTAAAAGGTTAAAATGTAATATCAGATATCAGAACCATCTTGTAATTAATTCTTCTTTAGGCAAACGATACAGGTGATTGTATTTTTTAAAAAAATAAGAGTGTTTAAAATAGCAGCTAAGAATAACTTTCTGAATTTGATAGATAGCGTTTTTAGATAACCTGCTGTGTAGTTAATTAAAAATATATTTTAAAAGGTTTACTGAAAAAGAAATATATCAGCCAACTATTAAAATAACCTAAAGAAGCCACAAAAAAAGAGAAAGAAGATAAAATTGAATAAGGGTTTCTAACTTAGATTCATGCTTTAGTATGTAAATTTAGTAACATATTTGACGTAGATTTAGAAAAGGCAAAATAAAGATAATAAAAAGTATGTTAACTTTAATTTATCAGATTTTCAAAATAAAATAAATAATCACCACAAAATCATTAGTTCGTTTCGTAACTAAGAATGCAATCTTACAGCAACCCCTCCCTCAGATAAAAACCTTTCGAGTAAATGGAATAAAATGTTATAAAGATAAATTGTTTTCATTACAGTTAATTTATTCCATTTGTAGCATCAGAAAAAAAAATGGATATGCTTAACATCTTTTTTAAAAAAATAAAGAATACAAACTGACCGAAAATATTAATCTTACAGTAAATTTTATAAGTCACATTGCCTATATAAATTTCGTATTTAAAATATGCAATTTAAATATTTGAAAACGCAAATAAACCATATGATTCTAAATCTAATTGTTTGAATTTTATTACAAAGAAAGTTTCTTTGTGCAATAGCGCATCATTCTGCAAGTTGTGTCTCATATGTTCGAAATAACATCTCGCGGATAGATAAGTGTATAACATGCATAATATCCATCTCTCTCTCTGTAATGACGTAATCTCTCTCTGTACTGACGTCATCTCTCTCTGTACTGACGTAACTTCTCTTTCTCTGTGTACTGACGTCATCTCTCTCTATGTATTGACGTAACTTCTCTTTCTCTGTACTGACGTAATTTCTCTTTCTATGTGTACTGACGTCATCTCTCTCTGTACTGACGTAATTTCTCTTTCTTTTTGTACTGACGTCATCTCTCTCTGTACTGACGTAATTTCTCTTTCTCTGTGTACTGACGTCATCTCTCTCTGTACTGATGTAACTTCTCTTTCTCTGTGTACTGACGTCATCTCTCTCTGTACTGACGTAATTTCTCTTTCTCTGTGTACTGACGTCATATCTCTCTCTTGAAAAGTTCTATTTAATAAGAATTAATCAGCAATAAATGTTATTTCGTAGACTTTCTAAATTTACAAAGTAATTCATTTCAACGATACATTACTTTGGTAAATTTGTTTTGGAGACAGCTATGCTTGTTTTTCTTCTTTCTCTGCGAGATGAAAAGAAATGTAGTCGTAAACGCTCGGATGTAATCCATACTTTGTAGACCGTCTGGAGAACAGAAACCGATCTGTCCACTATTCAGTGCTGCCAAAGCTGAGAAAATGGAATATCGTTAACGAAGAGGGTAACACGAAACAGGCTTCTTCGAGCTCCGGAAGAAAAATAGACAGACAGTCAAACAGATACTAAGATACAGGACTCGAAGCAGTTAACGTAACACGAATCTCGCTACTGGAAACTTTCTGATAACTGTGTTCGCGGCCCCATAGACTTGCAGGCTGCAAACTCGCACGTTTAAGCCGTAGATAATGACTTGAGTTGCTTCCTATTGTTTCCAGAACTGTTACGAGATGACAGGATATCGAACTGAGTAGTTCACCTTTGAGAAAACCACGCAGGTCCGAGTAAAGAATGAAGAGTACACGAACAGAATGTAGAAACGTGCCAGGATAGAGACAAAACAGATACCGACAGAATATAGAAGATAAAAACGAAAACGAATTCGGGGTTTTAAGATTGAGTTATTTTACACCAGTTTTTTTGTTTTTTTATAGCGAATTCCCTAAGTCGGGGTGTTTGTTTCACTGGCGGCTCTGATCGTTAATGGTCCGCCTTAGGATGTCGCGATAAATCAAAAGTGGATTTTGTTTGTAAATGTTTTGCATCGGGAAAAAAAAAGAAGAGGAAGACAATGCAAAGGAATCGCGGTGAACGATTATAATTAAGTTTCGAATGAAGGCTGAATTTTTAGTCGGAAAAAATGCGACAGGATTCTAATCAAAAGGAGACGTAAAGATCGTTAAGCGCAGTAGGTCCGTCCAAAACCCCCTCTCGGTGAACGAAAGAGATGGTGTAGAGATGGATGCTTAAACTCTCCCCAGTCTCGCGAAGCTGATGTTTTAATGAAAAGGAGGGAGGAAGGGGCCCTAAATAATCAGAGCGACAACTACTTTCGGCTTTGATATCTAAAGCAGTAAAGACTTTGAAAAATAAACAAGAAAATAGTCGTCGGAATTTAAAATAAATAGTTAAATTCTGCTTAGAGTTGGATTTTGTTATCATATTTTAAGATAATAATAATAATATAAAAATAATAATAATAATAATAAGCGTAGAGTTTAAATAAAATCGCACTGTTTAAAATTATTGCAAATTTAATTACAATCAAAATCACTCACTCACACACAAACAAAAACAACAAAAATCCTGGAACACTTTGCATGGTTCTTGGTTTTTTAATCAAAAATCGGTTGAGAAGACAACTGGTTGCTTTCTGTAGAACCCTGAGAGAATTACATAAGCACGGTCGGTATAAGCCACGATGGGGTGTATATTTGGCTTGATTTAAGCAGTTAACTTGTTTATAACTAAGAATTTTGTTGTATACTAATAAACTCGTAAATGATATCTGTGTACATCATCATCGTCGTTTAGATTGGTCCTATCGTACTGGTATGAATGCTTGTTGATTGTAGTACAGTTTGACCTTAGGTTTTGATTGAGCTTCTTTTTAAGTTTAATTTCGTCACTACTGATCTCAGTCTTAGGTTAACCTCACGCCACCTTAAGATACGTTCCAGGTCTAACTTAATTACCGCTAAGCCTCGTTCTAGATTAAACCTTATGTACCACCGAGCCTCGTTCTAGATTAAACCTTATGTACCACCGAGCCTCGTTCTAGATTAAACCTTATGTACCACTGAGCCTCGTTCTAGATTTAAACCTATGTACCACTGAGCCTCATTCTAGATTTAAACCTTATGTACCACTGAGCCTCATACAGTAATTCCATTTCATCATTAAGCTTCATTTTATGTTTACCGGTTCCACCATCAAGACTCGTTGAAGATTTAACCATTACGTTAACCTAACAATTACAGGTACTTTATTGGGGAGTTTTCTTATCCTTTTATTTGTATCTACCTATTCCAATCTATGATTTTTAGTTAAACATAAGCCATACACAGATTTATGCAGACATGAAAACAGCATTAAATTTTATTGTAATTTTTCACGCTCCAATCCAATGTTTTACCAGAAATGTATCAAATGGAGATCCGTGGACGGATGATCCATGGACGGGGTTGTTCCCGCAAAAATGCGGATTTGGAATACACGTAGATGCAGGTGTGTAGCCCCCCCTTTCCCGCGTCTATGCATTCGAAGTGACTGATATTTGAGTCAAAGAACTTAATGTGAAAAGAATCCAGCATCTTGTAAAATTAAACGATGGGAATTGACTGCTGCAGTAAATATTCTTTTTTTTATTTTAAAAAAAAGAATAAATAATAAATACTGCGCGAAAGTAGCAGAACAGTTCCGAGCCTTCGTATTTCACTTTCCTCAAAATGTTTGACAATCGGAAACCAGAAGCATCGCTCTCGCCTCCAAGACGAACGGGAACATTGTGAGGTCAGTTACTTCCGGATAAACTAACCGTCTTTATCGCTCTGATTCTGCTTTTACACACGCAAATAATTAACCAACTGATCTTTTTTTACTAATAACTGCAGAATTATGTTTCTAAAGAGCTTAACGCGCGGAAGTTGAACTAATGAGTACATTCTGTCAAATTAATTTATGCTTGCAAAAAGACAAAAGATTAACTTAAAGCGACGAAAACCCATTTTTATCAGTTGGTGATTAAGAAAACGTTCATGCAGTTACAATGACATGAAACCTGGCTAAGTATTCAGCAGTGATTGGACTCGCCGGTAATTATGGCACTGCAACGATAATAGAGAAGCGACAATTAAAAAGGTAGGAGATTGCGTTCACCTAGCTGGGTTGAATTGTTGGAATGTTTACGGAATCATCGGCAGACAATTCTCTGTTATCCTTAATCTCTGTGCTTTTTTTGTTTTTGTTTGTCTTAAATTGATCGTAGTTAATCGGTTCTTCTCTTCAATGATGCAGTGCCTTCCATCTAAATCATGACGCTTTCGAGGACTTCAGAAGTGGCAGGTACCTCCGATGTACATCCATATTGTCTAGGATAAGAATATGGAAACGTGGCTGCAATTCAACAGGCACGAAAGGCCTGACTCTACCCTACATATTAATCAAAGAGATTTAAGCTTTGGCCCAACCCGTGTTTGCCATAAACCGAACGAAAAGTTGTCGATGACTCGTGCACTGTCAGGCTTAGAGATCATCATCGTTCTCACAGCTTTTATCCATTCGTTGTCTCTTTATTTTCTAACAATTTCCTAAGGTAAAACATTTATAGACAGAGAGCTAAGCACGACAATTCAGACAGCTAGTTTGCGCTGACAACTGATATTTAATTACTATACCATAGTTGATGATTAATAATAATAATAATAATAATAATAATAATAATAATAATAATAATAATAATAATTAATAATAATAATAATAATAATAATAATAATAATAATAAATAAAAGGCACAGTTAAAGAGAAAAAAGCATACTGGTTAGAGTGAACTTATCTGTTAGAGAAAAGAAAGATTAAGCAATTTGCATTTGATCTATAAAATAATATTCTACAGTTTCAAACTTACAAGATAAAAAATGTAAGTTTAAAAAAAAATTGCAATTTCAGAATGTAGTCGATTAATCTTGCCAGTTTTTCTATTCCCAGCGAGAGATTTTAACTTTCTGTTTTATCGTGACTCATTATTTCCAGTTTGTGGCATCTTTTTTTAAACCGTCGCTCGATAGATAACAACGTCGAGTTCTTCTGGCAAGTAGAGAAACTGAAGCGTCACTATCCGTGATATTTAATTACTTATTTGTACTCACGAAAGATGCCTATACTACTCTTGATCTATACCTAAACTGAAATTGCTTAAATGTTTTGTTTTGTAGAAAAGATTTGGTTTATTTCTAAAATGTCATTGCAGCTCTTTGCATAATATTTCTTTCTCCTCATTCTCGCTCTCCGCTTTACATCGAATCTCGCCGTCGAAGAAGTTTATAGACATAACCTTTTTTTCTTTACATCTATTCATTTCGTTCTTCTACTTCTTGCTTCAAGAACTCTGTTTGCTCTCGCTACCTAAAGTAACTCTTTTGTTGCTCTCGTTATTAACTTTGTTATTTGACCCGACGTCCTGGCTTAAGGCTGTCTAGCTTTATGGCAATGACAGTGTATGTTAACAGCTGACTACTGCGCATGCGCCACACACACACACACACACACACACACACACCACACACACACACACACACACACACCGAGAATATAAGGTATAAGGCGTGGACAAAGATTCTCGAATTGAGTTTTTGCATGCACATTTTGACTTTCAGTTTCTTTGTTATCTCCCTTGCAGGTTCAGTTGAGATCATGCAAGATTTACCAGCGCGTAATAGGGGAAATTTCTAAAAAGTGCTCTTATGCGAATACGGAAAAAAATGATACAGTTTTCTATGAACTTATCTCTAAGTTCTGATATTTATAGCATGGAAATAATCTACAGAAGCCACTGCCCGAGGTCTACGGTATTAAACAGAGTTTGACAGGAAAAGTGCCAAGTTTGGGCCAAAATGGTTTACAGAATTCAAAGTGTCCTGCAAACATTGGTAAACAACGACCCCTGTTTTTTTTTTTTAAATCTGTCTGCTTATTAACTCAAAGTGTCTTCTGATTACGGGGAGATTTAGAAACCAGAATTTTCGCTGGTTCTAATTTTCATTAATTTCAATCCAGGTAAAGAAGACGTTACTGACAACACACTACCCGTGATGTGGGTTAGCTTATATGCAAACCTATAACCGCATATTGACGCCGCGCTTTCCCCCGTTTTCCTTAAAGGCGAAGGAAAAGTGGAATAACCGGCCATTGTTCGTGAAAACCGGCGAGAAAGAAGAACAGGGGAACCGCAAACGGAATTACGCTTTCAAGATAAAACTTTTCTTTGCTGTCTAGTATCGCCGCACACATTTTTTGTCTGGAATGCTGAGTTCAAAGCCAGCCAGACATTATTGGCTTCTGGCGAAACGTTATAAGTAGGTATGATTAAAGCAGACATATATATTTGGCGATAGCATTCAGCAGGACAAATACAGTTGCTTTTGGTGGTCAAGCGAGACATTAATTAACTATTTGACTGCTCCTGATATTGAGGATAAACGCACAATCTTATTGGCTGCCGTAGTTCTTTTTTTTTTCCTTTTGTGTGCGAAAGCAAAGAAAACTGCCTAATGGGTCTATTTAACGTGTTCTGTTATATTTCTTTAAGCTTCTCGTGAGCGAATGGCCCTTCGTTATTTTGACCCATTTGTTTTGGACCCCTTTGGTTGAAATTCTAGCATCGATCGGTTTGTTTATCTCTGCTATACTCGCTGGCACAATCTGGCTAAACGATATTTACACACAATGTCTTATTATCTTCTTCTTTTAAAAAAAAAACAATCTACTTATATTAACGAGGAATCCTTCCTCTAGCGCAGCAACGAAAAGATGCTCCGGCTAACAGGTTGCAGGGCTGCTTTCCTTCCTCTGTCCCGGACCCTTGAGTCTATCCGAACGCCGTTTGGAACGACGCTATACAGAGGCGAGATCTTGAACCTCGCGCGATGATAGCGACAGGCGAATAACTCAGTTCGGCTGGGATACAGAGATCATGCACTGCGTGTAGCTCCTTCGCTGCTGGTTGGATCCCTACTGGGTCCCATCGGTGATTCCCGTCTGTTCAGAGATGTGGTTGTCGTTCGCTCTTACGCATCTGTCCCAGCGGCGAGGGCTTTCTCCGACCTCGGCCCCCCCCACTTAACACAGACGGTGAGCCGGGGGGTGGGTGCAAATTAGCTTCTCATATTTGTCTCGCCGAGTTCTACCACCACGGAGAAACGTCGCTGTATCTCTGCGAATAGATTGAGCAGGGAGCTTTCGTCGCTCGCTCACGTAGCTGCCTCCCAATTAGGGAGCAAGCGATTTCGAGGAAAACCAACACAGAAAACGAGATCGTGTCTAACTCCCCCCCCCCGCTTTGAATTACCGTTAATGTAGGTTGGTTCCTTGCGGCAGTCGGTGAAGATGACTTTTCGTTTAGTACACGACGTGAGAATCGAAAAGCAAGGAGCTCTATCGACAGGTAACCATTAACTTACAATGCGAACCACCAAGGACTCCGGGACTCCGGTGTTTCCAGTCCAGGTGGGTCTGCTGTGCTAGGGTTTGGATATCTGGGCCGTGGAAGAACGCGCAGTGCCTGGGGGGGGGGGGAGACGTTTAAAACAGCGAATGCCGCTAAGGAGCTAAGAGGCTGTCAGGCTCCTGGTAATGCTGTAGACCCTGTAGAAGAATTGTTACCCTGCCCCAAGATCTGAGGTAAGAAAGGAGATTTGCTAGCTTCGAGAAGCCACCTAACGCATCTTGAACAAATTTCCGACACGGATACTCGAGGCTCAAGCAGAGCAGCAAAAGATGCGAGAGATGCGTCACATGGACAGGACGCAGTATGATCTCCGCTACGTCAAAAACACCGTCGTGATGGAGGTATAGTAATTTCCTGTAAGTATTTCTAGGCCCTATAACATTTAAACCAACGAAAGCAACCGTACCCTGTTTCCACACCTTTAACTGTAATTATTACTATTGATTTAAGACTAAAAATTAGCAATAAAAGCAAAATGCGTCAATTTAGAAGCTTTCTTTTTAAGTAGCTCTTTTAATTCAAATTATCTACCATCTCTGAGTTTCTGCGTGGACTTCTTCGTATTGCACGGAGTGGCAGTTCCAGACGAGCAGTACCCAGAATTTATGCTACTCGGTGCATGTATATATAAATATGATATTGTGATATCATATTTCATTTTTCTCGAAGGCAACCCTACGTGCATGCGCGATCGAAATATGCCAGACGCGCGATGCCTTTGTGAGAATACGAGGGACCCACGCCGAGTCTAGGTGGGCATGAGTTCTTTAAAGCTGAAATATTTACTTTCAGCGAATACGAAAAAAAAAACAGCTGATGATAATGATTACCGGGGATGCCGTAGTTACAGCAGTGCGGCTTTTTATCGAAAACCTATTGGTTCCTTGCCGATTACGTTGTGATATGAATTTTTTCTTAATGTCACTGAGTGCGATGCTAACACGGGTAAAGCTTATATAATAATAGGTGGTCAAGCAGGTAGGTTTCGTGCGAAGGATTGTAGATTTTTTATGTTTCATAATTTAAAAAAAAAGAGAGACTGCGCTAAGGTTTGGAGTCGACACGAGGTCTCGGCTGTAGCTCCATTGGTCAATATTCGCTATTACTGCCAAAGAGGCAGATTTTGGCCAATCGTAGAGCATCGACTTCGGTATTAATCAATAGACTCCCCGATGACTTTGCTGAAACTTAAAACCTTTTTATTATCATTTTTACTCTTTTTGAAAAATTCGATCGCTATTTGCTGTAGCTAGTTAAATGGAGAATGGATTTCGCCGAGGAAATCCCTCCCAAACACATTGCTACATCAACCTCACTTCTGAAAAATACGCACGCTGTTAAGTTCTTAATAGGTATTTACTTCCGGTCGGCATTCATCTATCTCCGCCGATTATAAGCCGTACACCGCCTGTTAGTTTAGATATCCGAGTAGCTGCCAACGTTCAGTGAACGTGCTCAGACTTCTTCTTAATTTACCTATTCACTGCCCACCGACCATTACACGTGGTGTTTGTTCGCACCGACGTTTTCCCTTTCTCTCTTCTGCTAGTCGTCGCTGCTCACACATTCGACGTGAAAGTGGTGGTGTTTGCGATTTTAAAGTTCTCAGGTCTGGTAAACACCTGGCTAAACACACAGCGGATTTTGACGTGGTGCCCTCCCGGCCGTTGCGAGATAAACAGCCCTTTTGTCTCCTCCATCATCGCGAATTCGGCGGAAATTTGACTAAAGTGGTGGGCCTACGTAAACAAGCGAATTATCCAGAACTTGTGGAATATGAAGGGTTAAACAAACTCGTTTACTCACCGAATTTCGTGGCAACGAAAATAAGGGGGGGGGGAAACTGCCTTTTCTTTAGAAGTTTCGAAAACTAACGTAATAGGCTCGTCGAATGTCTTGGCTTCCTTAAGATTGTCCAAATTTCCCGAAAGGCTTTACCTGTCAACGGCGACATTTTCAAATACAGCCAACCACCATTTTACGTTCATCATGTTAACTCATCACAGCGCCACTTTCGCTATACAGAGAGCTAATGAACATCGCTTGCATTCTACGTTTACTATTTTTGCCAACACATTTCATCAAGATTCCTTCAGTACATATAAGCCACAATTTAGTAAGTTCGCTGATAATTTTGTTTTTTTTTTGCTGAGTAAAAAGAAATAACTATAAATAATTTCACAAGTCTCGTGTATTTCATGGTAGAATAAAGTTGAATTATTGTGTTGTAATGCAGCTGAAAATAAAAATTATCTGTAGAGCCTGCGTCTAGGTTGGAATTAGAACTGGTTTTCAGAAGAAAAAAATGGACAGGTTCTTGCTGTGCTGAGAAATCTGGTATCACAACAACCCGATGAATCTAACCAGTTCCTGCAGCCTCATAGTGATGGTGCTCGTCATGGCTCGTTAGAATGGCTCATGGTGCTGCCGCATTAGATTAGAACACGTAAAATTATCCATCAGTTGAAGATTCAAGGTGTAACATTTTCTAACAGAAGGAAGCGAACATCATAACAAATAAAATGCTTAACTAGAGAGAGAGAGATGGAGAGAGAGAGATGGAAGAGAGAGAGAGAGAGAGAGAGAGGAGAGAGAGAGAGAGAAGAGAGAGAGAGATGGAGAGAGAGAGAGAGAGAGAGAGAGAGAGAGAGAGAGAGAGAGAGAGAGAGAGAGAGAGAGGAGAGAGAGAGAGAGAGAGAGAGGAGAGAGAGAGAGAGAGAAATTTTCCGAGCATACCGAAGATTTCCATTCCAAGTCAAGGTTACTGCGGTCATCAGTATCATCTAGTGTCACATACTTCACCATTTATACCCGGAAAACCCTTCTAGAAGAGTCTTTTACTTGGTAGATGTTAAACTAGAATTGAGGGCAACGATGGCTTTCTGGAAACACGCAACGGACTGCCTGCCTTCTGCTGCTGTGCATCATCTTGAACATGGCAAAATTCAAAACAGTTGACCAAACTGCGTTCACCACTTAATTGTTTATAGCGCTGATTACTGCCGAGAGTAAAGTGGATTTACTTAGTTTTATCAGATTATCTTACTTGCAAGGAGATTACATTCAGGAAACGATACCCCGTTTGTGGACTAGAGAGAGAAAGCCATTACCTGTCATCGCCCCTGACAGACGTTGAAACAGAATCGTGTTTTTACATTCACTGTAATTATCCATGAAATACCTCTATACTGCGGTTCTGTGCATAGTTAAGTAAACAGCCACTAAAAGAAAGCTAATATTTTAACGATATATTTTTAAGCTGGGTATGTGAAATTCTATCGCGAAATAATTTTCCAGATTTACATATACAAGTAAATTTCTGTTCTAATTATCGTCAAGTACTACGTTTAAAACGGAAATAATAATAATAATAATCAATAATTTAAAATGCCAGATTAATGGAGTGATGCTGATTATGTACTCAAACTAGAAATCCTATAAGCTTTATTTCGGAAGCTGAAAAGAACTGGTGAGAAGGATGTGTACGAAACAGGCTAAAAGAACGGATCGATCGGAAAGCAGAGTATTCAACTCGTAAATCGTAGGCGGATAAAACAATCACTTTATGGCTGCTGCTTAATACCCTAGAGAGAGAACCCGTAGATAAGCTCATACTTTAGGGATTTTGAACGGGACCCATTTGGTAATGATTTTTTTTAAAATAAGGGGTTCATCAGAGTCCGACGAATGTTTTCGAACGCAGCCCAAAGGTCTTTTATGTGCGAATCACCGGAGAAGCTGGTGATCGAACCCTTCTCCGAAGAAGCTGCTGATCGAACCTTTCCTAGGTGACGTTTTCAGTTTACTAAACAAAAATTTTGACAGAGACAAGAAAAAAACAACAATCAAACAAAGCAGCGCTGATTAAAATCAACGTAAAACAAAATAAATTAATTTCATAAAACTAATGAAAAATTTTACAAAGGCTTTTTTATTGTATTCCTTTTTTTTAAAGTTGAATCTATCCCATCCCGAGTTGTCCGTATAGGCTGCGGCGCAGAGGCAGGCACGTGGACGAGGGGCTCGCACGCCGGAAGTAGGGGTCGGTATTACGGTATCTTACTGGACGCCATGAGATTCTTTCCGTAACAGCGCTCGGCCAGACAAACAGACAGAATTCGAAGCCTTTCTGAATCATAAACAACAGGTGACTAGCGTGGAAACCGATGACGAAGATGATTTTTTCAATAAAAGTCCTAGAGATGAATAAATTGTTTTGTTTTTTTTAAAATCATCTAAAAGACGAAAGAAAGAATGAAAAAAGCTATTATTGCGAGAGACGAAAGCCGGTGGCTGCAAGAAGAATTCACCACGAGCGACACCATCCGTTTACTCAGCGAATTGTCTCACGGTTGTTCGGGAATTAATCAGAGAAAAGTCAGCGTTCTGTCGGTTTTGTTTTCGTAGGATTTCTGTTTTCCTGTTATCTTTTCGACCTCAACATACATATAAAAAAATTGGAAACTGCTCTGTTTCCAAAGACCTTCGGGAAGTGCTATTACACGAGAAAAAGAAGGCTGCAGAGGAAGGAAGCAAGACGGACTCACACAGGACATGATGCGTTGTCGCTTGTTAAGTAAGAGATTTGTTATTAATAATCAACTGGAGATAATCCAGACCACCGAATCCTCAGAACTATAAACTCTTTCAAATGTACCCATCTTCGATGTAATCGTATGTCTGCTGATAGGGGTATAGCACAGGCCTGCAACGGTAAAATTGTCCGGAAACTAATAGCTGGTTCTTGTACATTTTTGGGTGCTGTTTTCAGTAAAAATAGTTTAAAAATTCAATCATGTACCATCTTCCCACAAACCCAAATTTCCGACTTTAATATCTCCACAATCCATATATTAAACTTCTAAACAAAAAACTAATTATAATTTTTTTTTTTCACTCACTCTCTTTTACTTCCCCTTCTCCACTCTCCCTGCTTGGACTCAGTTGCAATTAGATTTTTTCGAGGCCTGTCGAAAAAGTATCCGACTTTATTTTTTCCCGTGGGAAGTAATGAGGTTAGGGAGGCAAAAGTGTGCATAATGGGAGCCGCATGCCTTCATGTGCATGCATGGTTTTTGGCGGGCTTCCTGGATGCGTCAGTCATTGTCAGGCAGCCAGCGTGTGAGGTGCTGTACTACTTACTCGTCGCATTTTCATTTTGCCTGTGATGACAGAACGTGTGGAGCAACGATCTTACATCAAGTTTTACCAAAAGCTTGGAGATACCCAAGCGGAAACAATTCGCAAAATTCAACAGGCTTTTGGTGACAATGCCATCGGTGTTACCCAAATAAAAGAATGGTACAACAGATTCAAAGATGGCCGCACATCGGGGGAGAGTGACCAGCATTCCTGGAAGCCGTCAACAAGCTGCAATGCAGTTGTTATTGAGAAAGTGCGGACCTTGATAATGGAGGATCGTTGTTTGATGGTGCGGGAAATTGGTGACGAGGTTGGGATCAGTAAAGATTCTGCACATGCAATTTTAAAGGAGGATTTGGGCTTGCGCTGTGTCCAAGCTGCTTTCTCAGGAACAACAACTTCGTCTTGAGGTTGCGCAGGACCTGCTGGATACTGCCAACGGGGATCCGGAGTTCCAGAATACCGTGATAACCGAAGATGAGATGGTGGTGTACAGCTACAACTCAGAAACCAAAGGTCAGTCGTCACATTTGAAGCACCCAACATCGCCAAGGCCCAAAAAAGCACGTCAGGTCCGGAGCAAAATCAAGGTGATGCTGACTGTTTTCTTCGACTACCAAGGAGTTGTGCATCACGAATACGCACCAGAAGGACAAACAGTTACAAAGGAGTACTATCAGGGAGTCCTCCGACGTCTTTGTGATGCAGTTTGGCGCAAGAGACCGGATCTGTGGGCCTCATAAAACTGGCAGCTGCATCATGACAACGCCCTGGCTCATTTGTCGCAGCTGATCCAAGGTTTCTTGGTAAAGAAAGCATTTCGCTCATTTGCCATGCTTCCTACTCTCCAGACATGGCTCCTTCTGACTTCTGGTTGTTCCCATAAATGAAGATGCCACTGAAAGGCTCTCGCTTTGAGAGCCGAGAGGACATCATGCGGAATGCGACGGCGGAACTCAGAGCCATTCCGGAAGAAGCATTTCAGATGTGCTTCGAAAAGTGGAAGGGTTCGCTGGACTAAGTGTTTGGAGGCACAAGGGGCCTACTTCGAAGAGGATTAGCAATTGAACTCCACCAAGTACGTAATTTTTCCCCCCACCCTAAGGTCGGATACTTTTTCGACAGACCTCGTATGTAAGAAAGTTCTGTCATAACCAGTGTACTTTTCCAGACCTGTCATTTCTGCAGAAGTTTACTGTTTTTCTCCTTTTTCCTTACTGGTTTTCTTCTGTTTATAAGTGTACTAAATGGCTGCAAGGGGCTGTCTTAAGGCACCTGATAACTTTTGCTACATTTGTGGACAGCAAAGAAACATTAGAGACTTTGTTAAGAAAGTGTATTATGCGTATTTTGGGGTGAAATTTGGTGACCAGGATAAGTCCTGGGCCCCACATAAAGTGTGTTCTATTTGTGGGGAAGAACTCCGACAGTGGTCTCAAGGTAAGAAAAAGTCTTTCCGTTTTGGGATCCCTATGATCTGGAGGAAACCCCGAAATCACAGTGATAACTGCTACTTTTGTTCGTGTAACGTACAGAGGTTCAATCTAAAAAATAAGAAAGAAATTTCTATTCGAACCTCTCGTCGGCAATACGCCCTGTACCTCATGGCCCAGGTAGATATACCAGTTACCTCCAGAAAAACTAGAAGACACGTCTGAAGACTTCGAAAAAGAAGGTCAGGATTCTGATGAGGGCTTTCACGATGTTTCAGGCAGCAGCGAGCCCCGACCTTTTTTTCACAGCTTGAATTGAATGACTTACAGTAGTCAGAGACTTGGCTCTTCCTAAAGATGCAGCAAAACTGTTAGGCTCTAGCTTAAAGGAAAAGAACTTGTTGGCCCCTGGTACCTCTTCCTCACGGTCTAGAAATAGAGAAAAATATTTCATTCCATACTTTCCTAGCGATGTCCTTGGACTGATGGAGAGGTTTAACATACATTACATGTCAGATCGTCTCTCCCGTCCTGGTGTCATAAGTATGCGACCCCAGAGAGTTAGTAACGTGAGTAGCTCGAACAGTTTGGAAACACAGTAACAATTCAAATTGTATAGGATATAGATTTTACTCGGTTTCTACTCACGGTTAATTAAAAATGTGAAAAAAGCAAATCCCGTTCATTACATATATTGTTTCATCAGTGTCTTTGTAAATGCAACTGAGAAAGATTGCAGAGAAGGTAAAGATGATGAGAATTATCTCAAAATGGCCTGTAATTCGGTATAAGTGGGATTTAAATATCACCAAACGATATGAGGAGTCGCAGTGTCTGGTCGCCATCCATTTTTATCCAGAACTACCAAAACCATGTTATTACGCCTGGTGGATCGAGAGTGCAGCTACTTCGTGTGGGTGTTTCTTCGAACTGCAAATGAGGCGAAGGGAGAGCTCAACAAGTCCAGGTCAGACTAAGTACCACGCAAGTCGTTTCTTTTCCTTCAAAATATTCTCACGTTGCAACTGCTACCGGCCTAACTGTTCTTTTGTACCCATAATTACTGTCTGGTGAATCTGAAAGATTAGCTCCTTGGGGCACAGCCAACGAAAGCTTATTTATTGTTTTTACACCTTGTTACGAAGGTTTCAGAAAGATTCTGACGCAAACCAGTATACGGCAGTTGTATCCGATTGTCGATACCGATGCTCGATTTCAAAAATAAAAACGGTTCCAACTTCTGATTTATTAATCTTGAAGTACGAACTGAGAGACAGGCGTGCGCGAGCGAAAGGTTCTTGGTAAACTACACCACGTCTACTTCTTTTGGTTCTTCTCTCCTGTGACTGTGGTTTTTCACTTGAAAATAACACAGAAGAAGGAAAAAAATTCTCTGAAGAATCCCAGCATCTTATACTATTTATTCATGTCTGCAGCTGACATTCTTTTTTTTTTGACTAAGTGCCAAAACCTTCACTGTGTATTTGCTCTAAAGGTAGTAACGGAGAGAAAGTCAACAACTTGGGAGACTTTGCGAGTTCTGTTTATTAGAGTTGGACCAGGTTACTCTCATGATAGAGAATCAGATACCAAATCTTTTTGGTTTTCTTCATGTTAGCTCGGCGTGATCGTTTAGAGTAAAAAGAAATACACAGTACTGCACACGCTCTTCGTAAATTCGTCATGAACTCTCTGAAAGATAAGTGTGACTTGCAAACTTAAAATAACAATTCTCTCCCCCCACCTACAAAGTTATTCCCGGATTGGTTTGTATATATTTCAATCACGACATCACGCAATGTTATACTAACTTACGGTAAGACCTCTGTAAACACTGCAAGTCTTTAGTCAGCGTTCTTACAAAAGGATACCTGACGTATCGTGTTACCTCTTCAATAGACAGGAACAAGTAGGTATTGGTAGTTCTTGGCTTTTTTGGTTATTGCATTTCATTTTTAAGAAAATGATAAAGAATCCAAGTTTTTTGAATTGCCAGTTTTAAATGATCGTAGACCATAATTTCTCATATGGCTGTGACAAAAGGTTGCTGATACCACATCATGGACAGTACCCATCTCAGACATCGCTGTCAATAATGAGCACAAAAGAACAACCTTCATGTCTTCCCAGATAATATGACTGAGGATTTCGGAAGCTGGAAAACTATGTCTAACGAGAGAGATGCGCCACACTTGTACCTAATGTAGGTCTTTGATCAGGTCTGCAAGGATGCTCCGACTGGTTTCAGGTATGAACAGCTAACACTGTTAGAAATATGAAGGATAATCCAGATGATGGCCAGATGGTATCCGTCTTCTATGTTTTTTGTTAGGTGATTTTATGACTCCAACAAATCGCAATTAGCATTGAATTTTAAAATTATTATCTGATTCTATCGCAGTAACAAGAGTTGCTTCATTAAAAATAAATTAAAATTCACTTTTGTAGATCAGGGAAGTGCTTGTAGGGTCTAAAACAGCGCTAGAATACAGCTTAACCAGTTTTTTTTTCAGCTGAAATTCAAGCCATGAGCTGAGCTTCAGTCTACTTACTGCCAGAAGTAATCTCTGTCAGAACATGGTTAAACACCCTGCATCAAACATTTATCACTGGTAATGGATTCACAAAGGGAATTCTTCTGTTTTAGGAATAATGAAACTTTCAGGAATCACAGGAACCGATTATTCGCAGATTCAGTTTCTGTTGACAAATTGAGTCACTGTTGCTAATCCGCAATGATGACTTCTGCAACTCAGCTATCTTTCGGGAATTTCTTAGCTCAGTTCTGCCATTTATTTATTTTATTATTTTTTTTTGTTGTTGCTGCTGGATTGGAGGAATGTAGAAAATCTGGCGGCAGGCGATACAGGCATTCTCTTAAAAGAATTATGTGGTTTTTCAAAATACTTAAGAGAAGAGATTCTAGAATTGGATTTGCCATAACGTAATACTAACGACTAATATTTGTAACGATCTCTCTCTTTGTACTGACATCATATCTCTCTCTCTCATCATCATCATCATCATCATCTCTCTCTCTCTCTCTCTCTCTCTCTCTCTCTCTCTCTCTCTCTCTCTCTCTCTCTCTCGTCTGCAGATTTTAGAACACTTAATTAATTAGAAATTTTGTTTTTGTATTCATACATTCTGAAATATTTCTTGAAATGCAGTTTTGTTCAGTAATTACTGGGAAGTAAGCAAACCTACCAGGAAGAGAACACGTTAAGCATATACGAGTTTTAAACTGATTTACGCTATCACTATTAACCAGTTTCTGGCAATTTATTCCATTATAAATTACTAAAAAAATGTTACTTTTTTTTGTTTATTCTCTGCCGAAACGTTAGCCGATTTGCAATAATTTACCTTTTGTACTGGTAGATATAGATAACCGACATAACTCACCCCACGACTAAACGCTTCCAAACCTTCATTAATACGTAAACCATCGTCAGATACCTTTGGGTCAATCCACTATTTCTCGTTACTTTCGCATTTTCTAACTTCCTGAAACCTGAAATATTCCAGACAATCTACTGTATGGAAACCTTTCTTTATTGATTCAGTATAATTTTACATGGACTTTACGCCTGCATGATGAATGCAAAATGTTGGCAAACCATATCACGGGGAGGATGTTACACTTATCCCAGGCCTGCTTCTGACACAGCCTCCGCTACAGATAAGAGTAATTCCTTGAAGATCGGTTAAAATGTATCTATCAAAATCGGAAACGTTCTCTGATAGGCCAACAGAGGAATGCCTAGGAAGTCTCTTAGCCCGCTGCCATCTGCTAATACACTCGTACACGGCTGTGCGCTATGATCCACCAGAACTTCGCCCTCGCAGCTATGGACGACAATCGTGGCTACCCGTGATCCCGCTGAGGGTGGTGTGACAGTAGGGACGGGACCCGCGCAGCTCGTACTCTTGGGCAGTGGCTGCGCCTAGTCTACTGGATAAACCGACTCCAGTAGACTGGAAAACCGCAGCTCGGGGTGACGACTCAAAATCCACAGGTTTTCGGTAACAGGTCAACCAAACCCCTGCGAAGCTGCAATTTATGTGAGGAAATTACGACGTATTTTTTTAGAGTAGAAGGAAGTTTGAAATTCCGTGTAGAGGAGCATTTTCTGGACGTGAAGGCGGCGGCCTCTGACTGGTCGTAGTTTTCGGCGAAAGGCTGCCAACCGCGAAGACCGATGCAAATAAACGCGAATATTTTAAACACAAAACTGCTTTTAAAATTTATATCCTCATTTTTTTTTTGTTTTTTTTTAAGCCATAAGATGTCATTAACACCTCTGTCGTCATAGCCGCGATATCACCCAACAATTAATGCCATTATACCAGGGTTTTCATCTCAAGAGCAGCATAATATTCTCTCGAGGATGGACGCTGTCATTCACCTGTTCAAAAACCATATACATGAGAGCCGGGGTTGTTCGAAATCTAACGAGCCCTGTCGTTGCTAACTTCACGGTTATCTTAACGCTCTTTACTTGTCAGAAATCTAAAAGCCCTTCTAACTACCGTTAAAACCGAGCACACCAGTCGGCCGTCAGGATAGACACTGATCCCTACTCAAGCTATTGACCAATCACTAGTCCTTGACGAAAATCTTTACCAGGAGACGTATCTATATATTTTACTGACCGGTACCAAGCTACTAATATGGAGACAAACATATTCTGATCTCAAGTTAATGTGAGAAGCGCAGCTCTTATGTTATTATTTACTATCTCTTATATATATATATGCCCTCAGTAAATTAATTTATACAAGTCGACTACCAGCGTCGGATCGGTAGTAATGTCCGCAGAAAGTGGGAGTGATGCCAGGGCAATCTGCGTGATGGTATCTTATCCGTTTACGTTTAATTAAAGCAAATAAGATTTCTAGAAAAGGGCATAGAACAAAACAGAACACGTTTTTTTCTCATAATCTACATCAGAGCTGGCAAGGAAATGTAAAATTAAGAGATTGCTTACAGATGATCCAGTGAACTAAATGGACGTTCGCTAATGGAAGACAGCAGCTAGCAATCAGCTGTCTTCCGTGTCTAAGTTCGAGGGTCGGATGAGACTGCGTTAGGACAGTGTCATGGTAACAAATATCCCGGGCTTTAAGATACTTTCGTCGTATTAACTGAACGGCTGCAGCCTTCTAGCCCTGGAATGCAGAAGAGGAGAAACCCTTTAACGAGTTTAATGAATCTCCTTTTCAACAGGAGAAAGTAATTCTGTTTTGCGGCAAACCACTTGAGAGCGATTAATCACCTAGCAAACTGCACTCGGGAAGGATGGTGGAAAATCGGCTTACTCTGGGATGTCATGTGAAGCGGAAGAGTTTACAGTGATCATGTACCAGTTCAACGGCTAGCTGAGTGCTGAGCCCTGTTTAAATGGTTATAAGTTAATAGAAGACGACCAGACATCCGGATCCACACTGAATGCAATAAACTCTATGCTAAATAAATGTATCTTCAGTTAATTCTTTTGTAAAAGTAATACTTCCAATAAACAACCTAAATGGTCTTTTTGGTGTTAACTCGACAATAGCTTTTGAGGCAGTTTCATGTTGTTTTTTATACGAGGATGTCTCAGAAAGTAAATGTGACCGAGTATCTACTGAACTGCGTCACTTCACGCAACTTCCTGTTTTGCAATACACGTAGTTCAACGATGCCATTCTGGTAAATCTTTGTAAGCCACAACTACACTCTGTATTAGATCTCATGATTACTGGCAGATCTTCGACCCCGTTGACCATTTTTCAGAGACCAAAAATTAAAAAAATCGGACGGCACAAAATCCGTATTCTAGGTAGGTAAAGGTTCAGACTGCTCAGTGTCGATGGTCGCCCGAGCACTGCGAGGTCTCGCCACCCACCTGAACACCTTTTCCTGCGCCATACAGTTCTCTCCTTATTGCGACAACCTTCTCCGGTGCATTTCAGTCGGCGGAACACCTTCGGTCCACGGAAAACGAATTACAGACCGTCGCTCTTCATTGGTGCAGGCTGACAACTGCGCCGCCATGTTGTTTTTCTTCCTCACCAGCGCCACGAACGGACAACGCGCGAACGAAGAGTCCTCTTTAACTGACCGATTTCAGCTAATGTCAAAACTTAGCTGAAGCCTCAAACTAAGTAATTAACGCTTCGGTTAACAGCCCAAACGCTGCTGAAAGTTATGGAAGGTATGGTAGAGAGACGTCCTCCAGCCGGAGAGGTTTGGTGAGTACGCAATAACGCATGTGGCGGTTCTTACGCTAAACAGACAGACAATACCTAAAAGAAGAGTTTGGCTGCCATCTTTTTTTTAAACATAGAAATATGTTTTTAGAATCCTCCCTAAAAACCGATATTTTCTAAAAAATACAAACTGATAGCAGCCCCTTTGGTTGACATCGTCACTTGGTGAGATTGTTATCGCAAAGTTCATTCGACAATAAGTGAAGACAAATCGAGATTCTGAGAAAGGATCTCTTGGAGAAGAGCTAAAGGTATTTAGATTATAATTTGCCTCCAAAATTTAACCAAAGTAAGAACCAAATCATCTTTTACTACCCTTAAAGTAACACGCATTTCACGGAAAGTAACATGACTTTTAAAAGAAAATAATTAAAGCTGTAACTTCAAGAAGCACTGACTGCAGGTTTTAGAAAACCCGACAGTAAATTTTAGAGAAATCACACCTTTAATTCTATTACTTTCACAAATGAGGACTAAATTTGCATTCAGACTTTAAATACTGGTGCCTGTTGTGTTTTAACTTGAACAAACACGAGCGATTCCCTGCTTCCGTTTTTTCACACAAAACTCATCCTGACAATGTTTTTGGAATCTTCTCTCCCGCTGTAACTTCTTATTTACCCGTTCATTGTCGACTGAATAAATCCAGACACCTGTTTTCTTTATTAAAATCGCAATTCCTCTATAATCTTTTGATGGCACACACTCAGGACGAGCGTATAACATTTCAAAGAACCAATCAAGTCCATGAAATAAGAATTTTCTATAATTTACCGGACAAACAAAAATGCTCAAAATGTACAAACAGATAATGCAAGAAATTCGCGTGAAATAATTTTAAGCAACCATTATTCTGCTTCATGTTGTGAAATGTAAACACTCTGGATATCGAGAAAAGCGGTACAAGAGATTGAAGAGAGTTGTCCACCGTTTCTTCTTTTTACAGAAGCGCCCTTTATTGGCCACCATTTACTTCACGACCCCACAAGAAGATAATCTGAAGGTGTTCGGTCCCTAGGTACTGGCAACAAGTTTGCTTTATTGCATGCATCGATATGTGGAAATAATCGTCAGACTCTGTCACTATTTCTATAATTTGGTTTCAATGTTAACATTACTGATCGCAAAATTTTAAAATGTTCATAAGAATACTTCAAAAGTGATAGAGGTAAGCAATTACAAAATTCTATAATTACGGAGTGAATTGTCTTTATATTAGCAGTTTTTATTTCAATTATTTAAAATTAGACAAATAATCATATTAAACAAGTTTATTTCTCTTTAATATATTTTAATATTAAGAACATATATACAATTACTTATATAAACAAATATGTTTGTACACATACGTTCCAGTGTATGAGCCATGGCGAGGTTGTACGTGTCATATTTGTGATTTAATCTTTAGTGACAACATTGTGTCATTTTGTTTCTCTTCTTGTTATTCTTCTTAACACTGTCGGCGTTATCGTATCATGTTCACAGTCGTGCTATTGTGGCGACAGCTCATCTACTTATCGTCAGATAGATGAAAATTAATTTGAGACAGAGAAAGAGAGCAAGGATGACGTCAGTACAGAATGAGAAAGAGAGGGATGACGTAACTAAAGAGAGAGAGATTATGTCATTACAAAGAGAGAGAGAGAGAGAGAGATGACGTCAGGAGATATATGACGTCAATACAGAGAGAGATGACGTTAGTACGATGTTTAGATAGAGCAAAACGGTAAAAAGAATATCTAGACTACATAAAATCTTTGACCTTTGCGGTTATTCAATAGGGTTTTGTGTGGTGAAGCTTTTCGCTAACTGGGTGTGACCATGTGTATGGGTAAGAAGAATCTATAAGTTATTTTAAAAAATTGGAAAGCGATTGAAACCAGTTAGTATAAAGAGCTGTGTAAGTTGGAACCAGGTATACATATCTTAGTAAGGTCGAATATGGAAAACCAAAGCATCTGTCTGAGAAGCTCTAGGAGAACTGGCGGTGCCAGAGAAAAGAAACGGAACAACGAAAAACCAAGTTAAGAATCTCATGTTCTGAAAAGAGTTCGATTTTGTGACATTTTACTGGTTGCTGTAGATGGGAAGTCACATGGATGTTGGTTTCAAAATGGCAGAAGTGTTCCCTGCCTCTGCGCTGTCCCTGCTTTTGACTAAACATTTCGGCTCAAAGCATAACAATGAAAAAGACAGCACGATAACCTGAAGACGATTACAGGTCATTAATTGAGAGAAAAAAAAACACAGAAAAATCAAAGCTACTCTCTGTAGACAAGTTCCGGTAAGATAAGGTCGGGCTGACGGAAATATTTAGGGCGTCACGTTGAGGACGGAGTCTTCTTCAGCGACACATGTTTAAAGGACGCCTACACGCGCAGGCGGGAAAGATAAAAACGAATATCTAAACAAACCCATCCGTAAAGTTGGTTTGTGTCGATTTTCTTCCCGTGCAAGAGAGAATACAATGTGTACTTTTCGGTTGGTCAACGCTTCTTCATGCCCACTCCAGAGAATAATTTATGCTATTACTAAGGACTTCTTTCCTGAGACAGCGGCTGCTTCTTCCCCATTGGCGGACGAAAGGGAGATTACTCTCTTCCATTCATACGAAGTCTTTTTATTGATTTCTAAAGGCAAAATGAAATCCTTTTCAACAAGATAGAAATACATACAATAAAATAAGATTGATATAATGATGATGATGATGATGATGATGATGATGGTGGTGGTGGCGGTGGCAGATAATGAAGATTACATTTTTATTACATATATTATTAATATATGTAACAACCAAATTTTAAAAAATGGGATTTGTTGTTGAATATTAAATGCGTATGTAGATTTTATACTCAACATTATGATACATCAGCAAACCTATTCTATTAAAGGGATTGATTATATTCTCACGAGTAAATGAACATTCGTCAGTTGCTAAGCAGCGGGCTGCGTAGTTTTCAAACCACGTGATTTTACAAGTCTTACGTCAGGGATATTAACTTTTAAATATTTTGGGTTGATCATCTGACTCTAAAGGACGTCTATCCCAAAGCGCCTGATTTGCGAGCCACGACCTGGGAGTGGTGGCTGACATTGCTGCAGCGATTGTTCCGGTTTTATGGCCAGCTTCTGATTGTCGTTTAAACGTCTTGAGCAGCGTGTAACGTAAAATCTGTGCAGCTCTGCGTCAGAAACAGATCACAGTTTTCCGACACGATATCTGTTAACATTCGAATGGACTGCAAGAAATTCTATTTTAAGAAACTAATGAAACCACTGGGCATGTAATACAAAACGTGTTGCTTCATTCCCCCCCCCAAATAGGTAACTAATTGTTCTGGGAATAAAACCAAATGTGCGTCGGAGGGTTTTTATGTTGAGTTACGTCAGAGTGAAAGAGAAAACCGCAAAATCTAACTTTTCTAATGCGCCGGTTATTTTGAAACCAAAAGCTTCTAATGATCGTTCTACCCGCGTGGATGCCAAATAAAAGCTTTTCTAATGATCGTTCTACCCGCGTGGATGCCAAATAAAAGCTTCTAATGATCGTTATACCCGTGTGGATGCCAAATAAAAGCTTTTCTAATGATCGTTCTACCCGCGTGGATGCCAAATAAAAGCTTCTAATGATCGTTATACCCGTGTGGATGCCAAATAAAAGCTTTTCTAATGATCGTTCTACTCGTGTGGATGCCAAATAAAAGCTTCTAATGATCGTTATACCCGCGTGGATGCCAAATAAAAGCTTCTAATGATCGTTCTACCCGCGTGGATGCCAAATAAAAGCTTCTAATGATCGTTCTACCCGCGTGGATGCCAAATAGAAGCTTCTAATGATCGTTCTACCCGCGTGGATGCCAAATAAAAGCTTTTCTAATGATCGTTCTACCCGTGTGGATGCCAAATAAAAGCTTTTCTAATGATCTTTCTACCCGTGTGGATGCCAAATAAAAGCTTTTCTAATGATCTTTCTACCCGTGTGGATGCCAAATAAAAGCTTCTAATGATCGTTCTACCCGTGTGGATGCCAAACAAAAGCTTTTTTAATGATCTTTCGACCCGTGTGGATGCCAAATAAAAGCTTCTAATGATCGTTCTGCCCGCGTGGATGCCAAATAAAAGCTTTTCTAATGATCTTTCTACCCTTGTGGATGCCAAATAAAAGCTTCTAAGCAAAGACTTAATTAACTTGAGAGAAGACTGTAAAAATTACGTTTAACTATGAAGACACGACCTCATCTCATATTTGAATCAGACGTAGACGGGCGCCAAGAGGAAGATCTTTCAATTCGGGAAAATAACGAAAAGTAGGATTTTATCGAAAAATTCCGGCACTTGAATATTCTAGCAGCAAATACCTCAATCTCGTAGTGGCGTCGGCTGAAGCGAATGTAACCACTTTAACAAAAAAAAAAAAAAAAAAAAAAGCAGGAGAGAAGACAGATATCTTGGCGTGAATAATACAATTTTTGAAGTAGATGACTAAGGCGGTATAAAGAAATATTTAAAATGTGCTGCTGAAAATCGTCGGGGTGGAACCGATTAATGGTATCGTGATAAAAAGTAATAAAACCAAGCAACATTAAATGACTATTAAATTTAAGAAACAATCCACTTCCGCCAGTTATAATATTCTTTTGGATAAAATTTATATATATATAAACCTTTTAATTTGTTATACTTAGCCTACGAAAATTCATATCTAGAATAGATAGTAATTAGTGGCAGTGTTTCTAAATAATGTAATTAAGTTGTGTTTTTGGTATTTTGTGTAAATTTTAATACCCCCCTGAAAAACTGAAATTCTATTGCACATCTATTTATAAATTAGAATGATACTAGAACAATTTTTTATAGATGCTGAAATAAGTTTCTTTTATTTGCTTATAATTAACTTTGCCAAAAGCTATTCTATCCTGGCCCTGACTACATCGGTTTGCAACAGGGGTCTGGGAATTTTACGCACAAGTGTATAAATATGTGTTCTGGATAATGGGAAGGTCATTTTTGTTACCACAGAAGCGATTGACTGTGGTACAGCGCAGACTGTATGAAAGAAAGTCGGCAAGTTGGAAAAATAATCAGATACGACATACTGTTTGGCACCAATGAAGTCTGGTTACCACGGCTGATGTGCTGTTACAAAAACAATTATAAGAGTATACCGTCACGTCGTCATTACATCTTATACCAAAGTAGCAAAGTATGCGTATCCTTTGCAAGTTTTATAAAAGTATGGTACGTCGATTATTTTGGGAGTTCATACCAAGGCATCAGGGTCCGGTATCCACAGCATTGGACGCCAAGATAATTGGTCCTCTTAAGTGACCAATTTGTCTGCTTATTTTTTGAGAGTTTGGGTTATCATGGCGTCACGTAGGATAAGGAAACGGATCACAAAACAATAAATATTTCAGAAAATAAGTTTATTACAGAATTATGGGGAACCCGCCCCATTCATCCGGGAAATATTTTTTTTAAAAAATTAGATATTAAAATATACAACGTTTAAAAGCACAGCAGCTATGTGTGTATACGTCACATTTCATTACGTTCATCAAATGACGTTAAAAGAAGAACTTGATGAAAAAAATGAATGTGGAAAAGCACTGGCTTTTGAGAAATGACTGAAGACTTTCACTGTTTGAAATGATTTTACGTACAGCGTTATTTTCCACTTAAATCAGCTTTGAGGCAAACTGTCTTAATGACCTGCTAGTGCCCGCTTTCTAACGAAAGGTCTCTTGAGTTCCAGACAAATTCTGAAGCCCCCCTCTTAATTAAAGGAAGTTCCGATAGTATAACCTATAATAAAATGTGCTTAAAGCTTAAAAAACCGAAATAACTAAGCATTCTTAACACCAAGCTGTTTGCTGAGTTTTTATTGTCGGAAACGATAGACTGCTTGAGCTTCTTGGCCTCTGATTGCGGAAAAATCACTTCGGTCCGGCACATTAGAGGGATATTTGGATTATGGTTTACTGTGTGTGTAAGATCTTTGGCACAGTTGTAAACCTCCGGCAAAGTGAAATTTCCCCGAGACGAATCAGAAACATTAAATGCTACACAGTAAAAGATTAAAACAAAAATTGGTGTAATTCTACAGTAACTGTCCTTAACCCTTCTATTATGTTGAGATGTAGCATAAGTTATGATGTTTCGGGTCATACTGGCCGAATGCTATCTAATTCAAATAGTCACATATTTGTTTAACTTATAAAGATTTTACTTTCCCTTACTGATCATAATGTTACGGATTATTCATTCAAATAAGAATAAAAGCAAGAGCATTTTAATTTCATATACAGAAAATGTAGCCACAGTACATTGAAAACATATCCAACAGTCCCCAGCGAATGTCTCCGTTTCGCATTCATACTGCAAATGATGGAGAAAATATCGGCGTGTGCTGTTTGCAGAAATATTTCCTGCATTTCACTCAAGTAATGCAAGTCTTGTTGTCATTACGGGAAGGACAGAGCTGGTACCTAGCACGTTTCTTACAAATTACAGGTAGAGTAGAACTGGCTGGCTCAGTCTGAACTTTCTGAATAACGGACGTTGCAGCTTTGGCTCGAGGTAGCTGTTTTTGTCTTTGAAAATAGGGAGTTACTAGTGCCTTGCCCAGAATTTCCAGGAAAATCCCCGCGGTTATGCAGTATACCGTCATTTCACTCTTGATTGATTGCTGCCCAGAGGGCAAAGGCATCGTACGCCGGTATAAAACGACCAAAGGCCAACGGACAGTCATACGATAACAGCTGTACGTCGCTAGTAGTTTATCCAGGTTTCCAGCTCCTGTTTTCCAGGATTTGTAGTCCAAGATAATCTGTGGCTTGTTGTCATCCCTGACACTCATTGTAGCATCCTTGTGCATTGTGCTTATCACAAGTATGTTCTTGTTTTTCTTGGAACTGTATGAAACTGCTGTTGCACTTTCACTAAAAGGGAATTTCGAATACTGTACATATTTCTTCCGCATTCTCAGAAGCTCACTGGAAAGTTTCGGCTTGTTTTTTCCTCACTGCTCCAATCATAGTCAACTTCCTTTTCAGCAGTTCAATCCCAAGTCGGTAGGGTGGAAAAATGTCACGTGTGGCATTATGACCTTGGAGTACATGAGTCATTTGCAAGACCACCCGCATTTCCTTATTCTTTTCAGCTGCATCTCCAGATTGCTTTCCCGTATACATTTGCACATCTCATACTTAGCGGGATTGAGCATTACAACTTGTCCCTATTTTTATTTCATATTTTGCAGGCTTGCTTGGCATATATTGCCTAAAGGGGCAGCGGTCCTGAATGAGACAGGTCGCTTATATACTGTAAGGGTTGTACAGCGAAGGCAAAATTCCACCATTTATCCAACACTTCGCTAACTTGTCTCTTTCACGTAGACTGGGTCTTGTATCATGGCCATCAAAGCGAATCACTTTAGAAATGAGGTGAAATGTCTCCAGTGATATTGTAGCCGGAGAAATAGCCCTGCCAGTTTCTGTATTCCTTAAACTTGCAATTGTTTCTCCTTGAGATCTGTACACTTCAGCTCACAGCAGCGATCCATTTGCGTATAACTCATGGCGAACAAGTTCCTCCGACTTTTCCTGAAATACACGCCTACACCCAAAGTTAGTCATTTCTAATGTTATCTTTCCTACTGAATGTGTAGTAGACTCTGAAATCAGTTGATGACCCTGGAAATTGACAGCCTACCCTGACTTCTATGAGGGGACAATGAGCGCGCTATTTTAAGGTTTGAATGTCTCATCTGATCTTGGAGGTGGTTGCTGAGCCGAGCGGAAAAACTGTGGTAGATTCTTCCTCCGAATCCTCACATTCATCTGAAAACAGTTTATTACCATGAAGGTTCTCATCAAAATGGTCTTCAGTTTCCGACACTTCCATCTTAACTTCACTGTCGCAGTCGAGGAGCTGTGACAAACCTCCTCGTTTACTGATAACGTTTCGAGCTAAGTTTGGAGGGTTTGTACCAGTGGTGTGCTTAGGATGTCTCGAGGATGTAAGACGGGATCGATCTTGACGGACTGTTCGCTGCGAAAGGGTTCGGAATGGAACAAACGAAGTTACCTTCCGATGGGGTCTTTAGTTGCAATACGCGATAAATCTAAGAGTAAGAATAATGTTAATGGACGGAGTTCGGAGCAGACAGAACACCACACGAAACAAGACGGAAGTAGACGGAAAGTAAAGACGACGCATAGGGGGGAACCAACTGGAGAATCCGCGAGCTGTAACTTTGAATCCGGTAGAAGGCGGCACCGAAAAAAAGGGTGGGTTAGGGTACAGAGTAATCGTAAGGGGCCACACGACCAACGGTAGTGGTGATGGATCCTCAGCCATTACTCACTCTTCTGCATAGCTTTGTTTCTGGGCTTCGGCGGTGTCGGAATTTTAGTGTAAGCAACCACCGACTGTTGTGGTCGCTAATGCCCGAGTTGTTTCCCAGGATTCGACCCGGAAGAGAAACAGGCGATTCGTACTGTAGTTACCTGTTGACCCATGGCGTCCGATCATCGACAATGCCTTTGCTACACTGAAAGAAAAGGCTGAAATGCCATCAATTTTATAAGTTTTATATCTGCGTAAATAAGAAGCTGTGGGTCAAAGTGTTTGTTTTCTGATTATAAGTTCATGGCCCTAACTTAGGAAAAGCCCTGATAGAGAAACGACAAACAGTATTTCAGTGAACCGGAACGCTCTGTGGGGCCAAAAAGATTGCAGACATAATAGGAGGGTTAAGAGTCGTCATGAAACTTTTGGTTTTCAACTATAACAAAAAAAAATTCTAAAAATATATAATAATATAATTTATGTGAATTTTAAGAAGTCACACAATTGTATGTTTCGTATTTAGACTTCACCGTAAATTTACACTAAAATAACATGAATTTTAGAGTATATCAGAACGATATTTTTATAGGTACCTGACGATATGCAACTCTATCGACAAGCATATATATGGCTATAACATTTCGTTTTGGTACCCGTCAAAGAGGGCTGTAAGGTTGGCTACTTATTACTTTCTATCCTAATCTTGCAAAATCTGGATGGAAACGGGAGGAAATGACACAGCTCTTGACGAATTCAAAAAATGCCAAAAAGGTGCAGTTCTGCTACATGGCAGCTAATCTATTGTGAATCAAATCCGCGCGGCCACGTTCACGTGTGTAGTCGCATCATAAATTGTAGTTTTAATCATTTTTATATGCTTTATTTTTTAGGAAATGCGCCACGATGCAGGACGAATAACGCTACATTAAATGGATAAAGAATTTATTGAGAGTTTTCTGATCAAACTCGACCAAAACTGGGTGGTGTGGGAGCGAAAAAGCAATAGCGTCAATGGCTACTCACCAGGGCCTGGGCCCATTAGTAACTGAGCTGCACCCCCCGCGTCCATAATGGATTAGTGGGCTCCGTTAATCCCCGTTTCAAAGTCAACACACTCAAAAATAAAGTATGTAAAATGGCAAATAAAACCAGCACAACAGAAATAAATGGAGCACGCTGTTGATGGTTGATAAATGTACGTAAATAGCTTGTTATGTTAATCGATAAAGTAATAATATCGAACAAACTCCACTGAGCATCTCTTAAAGTTGCACTATCCACTCTATAGATGGTCAGAACAGGTTCCAAAAAACGGCCATTTGGAAAAGTCCTGCCAGTTGAACGCTGGCGTGGATACACACAGATATTTAGAAGTCTCATTATATATATTTTTTGGTAGAAAGTAAAGATTCCGTAAATTCGAAAGTTCTTATCTTTCCGCCGATGTCCTAATTTTTCAGGTAACGCAGCTGCCAAAAAATCAGAGTGAATTTCAGGGACGCGCTGGTCAGTTATAGACAGTTCACTAAAAAGCACCCTATTACTTTAAAGTTAGTACTGTGGTGCTGCGCTCTGCATCGGAACCTCATCAACCGATCACATCCGTCCCCTCTGCACGCTACTGAAATCCTTTTGACTATGCTTATTTTGATATAAATAGAGAGATCTTCATTATTTCAATGTCGCACCTGTCGTGTCCACCACCGCCTTCTAGTCATATGGTCCTTTAATTTTAAGTCTTTAATTTACCGAAAAATCGGCAGTCGGAAGTGGGCTGCAACCAGTGCACCTTGTTTGGTATTAAGCCTCCGGAAATTCAAAAATCGACACCGGCGTGAGAAATAATGGTAAGGACGGAACGAGCATCCACACAGGTGGAAAGATGCCCAAGCTCTGCCATTCTTCTTCGCGCAGTCAATGAGAGCGTCAACAATCCGAGTGTGACGACCTGTGACGTCATGCTAACGCCAGCCGCTGCTACCTTTTTGACGATAATCCGTACTTCTTTTTTTATCTATCCTCGAAGACAGCTGACTTGGGTGATTCACAGATTTGAAAAAAAAGAAATGGCTAGCTACAAAAGACAAGAACGTCTATTGGTGTAGTAATTAAATCTGATTTTTAAAAAAATTTTGAAAATTGCACGATCGAGACGAAACGGAGAATTAAGGTGGGCGCCGTTGGCAGAACTCTCCCTGCTGAACAGGTGGTAACTGGAATGCGCTTAGACATTTACTGAGTTTCGTAATTCTGGCAATGTCTTTAAAAAGTCCAACTCCCTATTGACCATAAACATCGCAAGAGTAGTTCCATCCTCCGAATAATTGGAATAAATCCAAAACGCGACTGCTTTAGCTCTTTTCAAGTTGGACACTTCAACCCGGTACCACTTCTAACCGTTTAACAACTATCATCAATTTTACTAATTGCTTTCTCATCCACTCTCTGGCAAAAAATACAAGAACAACAAAACAAGACAAGCTGACTAACGCTGAAAACAGGGCGTATAATCGATACTTTTCATTTCTTTTTGGTATTTCGAGTTCTAAAAAAATTCCAGATAGAAAACGGAATTTGCTTCTTTTTTAAATACCAACGAAAAATTATTCTGTTAGAGTTTTAGGGAGACGATTGAAATAATTTTCTTCGTAATTATATTCTTGGTTATGCTGATTATCAATTTAAAAATCAAATTTCCTTTTTGATGAAAACGAAAATATTGTCTGAAACGTTTAAGAATTCGCACTTAAATTTTTTTTTTTAAAGATTAAAGAAAAATGTTAAACATTTCTTCAAAAGAATGAATGGATGTAGATTTGGAAATTGGAAAAATAAGACGCAAAACTTGCATAACTTTTTTTTCTCGATATTTTTTTAAAAATAAAAGAACTCCCAGAGTGTAGCTGAGCTATCTGTCTCTATTTAAAAAAAATACATTAATGATTCTTTTTGAAATCTTAGACGATGAGAAACCAGGCTTCCATTAAAGACACAAATAGAGTAAAATGAATATTCAATTTTGATATTCGAATGGGTTCAAGTATTTGTTAAGGAATCTAGAAAAGACTTGCTTAACGATTCTTGATAGCTATTGCTTCGTGAAATTGTTTCTGAAATACGGTCGCGTCAACACCATCGGAACAGTTCGTTGCGATTTCATACGTCTGTTAGAAAAGCCAGCTTAAATCTTGTAAATTAATGAGAAATGAGAGGCAAACAGACAGAAAATGTCGTTTCAGCTGAGACTAGAAACATGTCGGCCTCTAACCGGCTCTACACCACTATGGGGCGTTAATTCGAATAATCAGAAAAGAGGAAATTGTAAAAAGGTAAAAGGAGCATAAAAGAAAAGATCGACTTGAGTTTCTGGAATAGCGGAGCCGGGACCAATTATCTGGCCATCAGACAGTTCAAAATATTTAAACGACAACCGAAAGAATATTTTATAAATACATGATATATTTAAAAACGAAGAAAAGAGCGCACGGGAATCATTGAGTTAGGACCGGAGGAATGATATTCTTTTCTGGAAATGTTGGAAGACAACCGGACAAGTGATGGTGGTAGCCCCAGTAATGCTCACTGCAGCGCAACAGTTTGTTTTTAAACAACAACAAAGAAAAACCTATTTTATTTGGTAACGCAATAATTCTGGCCAACACTATTTTTTTTCCTTTTGAAAAACAAGATGCTTTTGCAGTTCACTTCAGTTTTCTTGATATTTCCGATTTAAAGTAAAACAGAAGCAGAGTTGTGGAAACGTTTAATAACTGTTTGGTTTTTAAAATTTTAATGAGTATAGAAAAACTGTCATTTCCCGAGCAGCTAGGGGCTGTATATATATATATATATATATGGGAAAATCTGTCGTAAAAGCAATCAAACGTGTTTTAAATATTAAATGTTGCGGCCTGTTTCACGGCGTTCTTGTGAGTATAGCAGAAGCTACTCTTGTTGTTGGGCTTTCTTGACAGGTTGTAAGTCGGGCGGAAAGATTTCAAGATTAAATGCGAAGACAGCTTTGAATGAACGGCCGGAAAATAATTAAAACTGAATTTCGTCGAAAGGTTGAGAGAGAGAGAGAGAGAGAGAGAGAGAGAGAGAGAGAGAGAGAGAGAGAGAGAGAGATGGAGAGAGAGAGAGACGATGAGGAAAGCGATGTATCAACGTTCATTCGATGCTTTTAAAAAGCTTCTTTAGGAATGTAATTTCGCCCTAACTGCAACGTTCTGCTGAAGACGCGCAGTTTAATCAAATAAGAACGACACCATAGTTAATCGCTATCTAGTTTTCAGATGCGAGGCCGAGCCCGGTAGTCGTGTGCAAGAAGTATTTCAATTTAGTAAATTATAATGCTACGTATTCATGTATTACTGAAAGAAATCGAAAGAGTGGTTGGTAATGATCTATATCGCGCCAGCTCTCTCTCTCTCTGTGTCTCCCCAAGTGTGCACAGAGAGAGAGAGAGAGAGAGAGAGAGAGAGATGGAGAGAGAGAGGAGAGAGAGAGAGAGAGGAGAGAGAGAGAGAGAGAGAGAGAGAGAGAGAGAGAGAGTAGACATTGGTGAGTGTGAACATTTTAAGAATAGGAAGAGAAGAGAAAGAAGAAATTTAATAAATGGAAGAAAAGCTGCTGCCTGATAATTTAACTGGGGTCCATATGTTTGGTAAAGAAAACCACAATAATTTTTCGTTTGAAATCAGCTCAGGGCGTGGCCAAACTTCTGATGTGATCGATTTAAAATCCGCGATCTACTGCCACCATATGACTAAGTAAGGCATAGTCATCACACCCAGAAAACTGGGCGGAAAGGAAAGCCTCGCATAGATACGGTGGATTGTTTTCCCAACATATTCGAAACTAAGTCCAGGAATCTGATGCGGTATACAGCATGTGAGTTGTTTGAAACGGGGAGCTATTCTTAAAAGACAAGTAGTGTTGCAGTCTATCAGAAACTTTAAAGATGATGCTCGATGGCTGATCTAAGTTGGGTCTTTTGAAGCGGTTTCTTTCTAACAAAAGTAGCGAGAAACGAACGACTTTCCTCGGAACAGTGATTGTCACTGAAGGGACGAACTTCATTTTCTCTGAACTAAGAATAACATTAGCTATTGATGATATATTTTAATTTTTTAAAAAGATTTTAATGGAAGTAAATTAAGACTGAAGTTGTGAGGACAATCAGCAGGAAGAAATACCGTATTCTTTAAAGAAAAAACAGAACAAGCTAAAATCTATTTTATCCTCCCCCCCTCCGTTTTAAGCCTGATATGTCGATTCACTGATGTTTACCTACATTCACCGCAAAAAACTTGTTAAATGCCTAAATCTGCATAACAGAGTTTGGCTACGCTGGTATTTGGATCCAGTCGCTGAATCGTTCTAACCCGGCCAACGTCTGACGTTCCCTGAATAGTGGAGCGTAAGCGACAACTGTTAACTTTAATTGTCTCGGGATCGGCTGGCGCGACGAACAGGACAGCACCGTTTTATCCATTGCGAAATTTATTATCATCTAAATGCAATACTGGGGAGGTGGCATCTCTCTTCCGGTAAATTTTCTGTAAGGCTGAAAACGAGTTACAGTCGACCCCCGCGTGATCGCGGCCCCGGTTATTCGCGGAATTTTCCTTAGAACCTGACTAACAATTGTTCGTGGAAACCCCCGCATATTCGCGGAATCGCAAATATCTTCCGCGATTTTTTAATGGCTTTTTTCGTGGCGATATATATTTTTTCACGATTTTTAACGCTAAATTATTAATAACAATATAATTAACTAATTTTTAATATAAATACTAACGTAAATTCGGCAAAATATCGATATAAAATAAACGCTATTGGCTGGAGGTTTGAAAGTAGCCAATCGGAGAGCGGTATTCATTTCTCCTCGCTGCTGATTGGCTGCTGCCCACGAGGCGCTGTCTCGGGCAGATGCAGCCCCGCATCATCCCAGTTTACCGCGTGTAGCTATCTCGAGTGTTGTATTTTTTATTAAATTATTATTATATATTTACTTATAATATTTTGACGTTTATAGGCATTTTTATGGACCACGTCCAATATTCGCGGTTTTTCACTCTTCGCGGGTGCTCAAGGGACGTAACCCCCGCGAATACCGGGGGACAACTGTACTTTGTTTTCCTCTACCAGCGAGTTAATGTTTTGTGCCGAAGCTTCGCGCAATCCACCGAATGTTTTTTGTTTTTTTTTGTTTTTTCTATTTGAATTTATCGTACGATTCTAAAAATCACTTTTAAAAGTACCTGATGATATATAAGCGAGCTTATTTAATTGCATACGTGAAATACCGGTATAAATCAAAGAAT
This sequence comes from Nautilus pompilius, assembly GCA_018389105.1. Classification (NCBI taxonomy): domain Eukaryota; kingdom Metazoa; phylum Mollusca; class Cephalopoda; order Nautilida; family Nautilidae; genus Nautilus; species Nautilus pompilius. Next base: position 1,920,005 of record JACATO010000365.1, read on the forward strand.
TCTTCAACACCTTCTGCAAAATCTTTGGGCTGGATCTCTGGATCAATCACACCTCACGCGATCCACAGTCCGCCTCAACGATTGGTCAAAAATGAATTTTGGAGCACGACCTCTTGTAAGATGGGCAACAGAGGCAGAGACTACTAGTTATCTGGTTAATAATTCAAACGCTGTCAAAATCAAAAACTAAAAACGTTGTTGTCTTGACAAAGTGTCAGGGATTAAAGGCTTATAGTTGTTTATATTGAAATATTTTAGCTTAAATAAAGCCCTGTTCAATCCATGCTTAAGTATATTGGTTGTGTGTGTGTGGCACTGAACAACTGCTCTGGGCAGATAGTTTCATGCATTCGCCATTCTATTACTAAAACAGAAAAGAATCACTTTCAAGTGCACAGTCTTCTATGGCGCTTATACAAATTTAAATTATAGCATTCTTTAACTTGAGAACCCTCAGTAACGAAAACACTAGTTCTTCGCCTCTTAAAACCTAAAATGTCTCGACGTGTAGTTTTCGATCTGCAAAATTAGGGAATGTAATTTTTTGCAATAAGTCACCATTATAGTGAATTGCGTTTTAACCTTCAAACTGTCGACATCCATAAGAAGACAAGTACTCTGTTCTTAACCGCACAGTCTGAGGTCTATACAAAGTTTTAAATAGAGCAACAAGAATTCCTGGCGCCTTTATTCTAAACAGACTAAAAACCTGCCTGCTTTACTGAACACACGAATATAATTTAGACTGCATCGAATAGTCTGGTGAAGTTTACTGAAATTGTGACAATTAGCGTAGTTGGGTTTCTGCTGGGAAACGCGGTAAATAGATAGAGATATAATAAAGTTTAGAAATGAATACATGCGCCGTCAAGAATACTGTAAATGGCATCCACAACGAAGCAGTTTCATTTTCACGAGAAGATTTTCCAAAGCAGCTGTACACATACACACAAATAACGGGCGCCGATTGATTTAGAAGCCTATGCCTGGCAGAATGGATATGAAACTTTAATCGGGTGAGATCGCTCACCAACATGCAGCTGTAGCATTTCCTTATCGAGGGGGGGCTTCTGTTTTGCTACGGCAGACCAGGAACAGTTCCGCGGTACGGCCGAATGTCACCTGCCTTCAGAGAACGCTTCAGAAAAATTTAAAAAAGAAGGAAAAATTGCATCCATGTGGCTATTCCACCAGTTGCAAGAACCCTCTTTACTATGGCAACGCCTGTCGCAGAATGCGGTTGGACAAAGCCTGTCTGTCGCCTTATGCCGCGCGAATTAAAATAATTGAACACAACTCCCTTCTCGTACGTATCCAGTACTCCGCATATGCTTTCGCTCCAATTCGATCGATTACCGTGGTTCACCTCGAAGAACTGTTCGCTCCGTCGCATTGGTAAAAATCAACAACACACGACGTCAGGCTCTGGAGCTAATGAATATTAATCAACCCCCCGGGTGATTAATATGTATTAAATGGGAGTCAGCGAGAGTAGAGAAACGTGTAGAGCAGTTGTTGTCACTCGGCCCGGCGGAAGATAGGAGCTTTACCGCAGGTTGGAACACCCGAGCAAGGTAGGCATTGTTTCCTTTCTTTTGGATTGATAGAGACCGGGAGGACACACAGACCGATCCACCTCGGCTGGATCTCGCGAAACGCTAGGGTGGCAAATAGTCCAACTTTTGCTCTAAAACCACGAAGCAGTTTTTTTCTTTCCAGCGTAGGTTTGAATGCGGGTGATATTCACCTTGACACCGGGCGCAGGTGATGTATTTATTCTCATTATAAGGTAAAAGGAAAGGGGCTCAAGTCGAACTTTCGGAAATTGGAAACGCATTTCCGAAAAAGAGAAGAGAACCCCCCCGACTAAGAGCAGATTAAAATATATTTTAAATCTACGGATATCTGTGTTTCTTGTGAATAGATTGTAGCTTAAAGCCCGAGTCACGTTCTCCCACGAAATCAGCTAACAACCTGGTGCTGTGAGCATCACCACCCGCAGCGGCACAGACCTTTTCGGATACTCGTGGTGCCTTCATCGCGAATGAGTTCTCAGGTTCGGGTTGATGCTGATTCCACCTCGGGTTAAGACCGACGGTCAGGGCAGGGAAGTGGGGGGTGGGGAGAGGTTAGGACGGCTGAGCAGTACCCTGAATTTGTGTCTGTGGCAAATAACGGCCTCGAATCTGGGCGAAGGACAGCCAGCGGATGCTCCCGTCGGTGTCCACTTGGTTAGAAGAGCGGCGAATGAGTTGGACATCGTGGACAAGCGTAAGAACGTTCGGGGTACCAAGACCGGGAGAACAACTGTCGGGCACCTACCTATAAGCGGCGTGGGATAGAGAGACAAGTACTAGTTAAGCGACGAGGACTAATGTTAGTTTGGATTGAATTTACCTGAAAGCAAAGATCGTTTAATAGTCAGACAGTGCATCTTTAAGCCATACCAATGTAAAACACTTAGAGTTTGTTTTCGTTTTTGTTTTTCTTTTTTTACTTTGCTTCATGGTTAGAATTTAAATTCAGTTTAATGACAAAATTCTGAAATGCACCAAGATTTAATAAACGTAGATGCTACTTAATTGTAATATTATGCATACCGTTACTTTAAAGGTTAGTTAGCAATATAAATTACCGCTACACCTGCCATTAAAGACTTTTATCATTTAAATAATGCATATGCTGCTTTAAATTCAGTAATAAGTGTGAAATATATGCAGACAGAATAAACAATTTATAATAATCAAGAAAAAACATTATTATTATTATTATTATTATTATTATTATTATTATTATTATTATTATTATTATTATTATTATTATTATTATTATTATTATTATATTATTATTATTATTATTATTAGTATTATTATTATCTCTCACATCACCGAAAAAGACCTAGGGAGTTGTAACACGTCCCGAACAAACCTTAGTTTCAGTCTCCAAAGTAAGTAGCGATATATTTCTAATGATCTGACAACTAACCGCGATGTATATTCCATTTAGAATAATGTAAAACATCACCACGAGAGCGAAGAATAACCGACTGACAGTTTTACCTGTAATTCGTAAGTTATGAAACAAACAAGACGGTGCTAACAGGAGGAAAGCGTCGTTTCAGGTTTCTAAGGTTTATGAAATTGCTTATTTTCTGAAAACGGGTGTTCATCGGCCCCCCTTTTTTATACAACGGGATGATCTGGGCAACCAGCGCTTTTCCGATCGTATGGCCGCGCAGTAATGGGGTTCGATTACCGCAGAAACTGTCTCAGCACGGATCGAGCTCTGCTTCAGTTCGGCGGCAGTACATCTTCCCGCGCCATTCTGGGCGGCGAGTTCAAGAAGGAACCGCCCCGGGGCCGGAAGATTGGTAGCGTTCGGCTTTCAAAATGTCTCTGTTGACGCGAGCACCGGTCAAGAGGAGGCCTCTCATTCGCCATCATCGCGGAGAGTAAATTAACAGAGATAATTAATGAGAGTGTGTATAAAGTAGAGAAAAACTCGCCGTTGCAAGAATATATCTCGGTTGACCCTTATTTTGAGAACATTTTCACCCACGTATGTATTTATTTACTGACGTGGCGTAATTCCTGCTGCTGCGATACCGACGGCGCGAACGGAATCACGATGAATGTTCATGATGACGGGTTTTACTGTAGACCGGCCGGAGACTGAACGACTCCCTAGCGCAGTCTTTGGACCACCCTCTCTATCTCGCGAGACCAAGCAGAGCCAATCGGAATTGTTTCGAAGACGACCGGAGGAAGAGTTTTTTAATTTCCTCGAAACGTTAATTAAAGATCATTTTCAGGCGGTGATATGAGCCCTCACAAAGACTGAAACTTCGTCAAGTACCTAAGTATCTTCGCTAGTATTATATGTAGGTATAACCAGTGGGGGGATGCTTAATATGTTAGAAACTGACTTTTTCCTCGGGTTCACTTAAAATTTTATAGAAAATTAACAAAGAAAGATAAATCGCATCTCTGGACTGGTTATCTCATGTTTTACTGAACACCACAGGAGGCGAACTCTCCATTGACTGATCTTAGCCTTGGTACTCAGAACAAAAGTAGAAATACACAAGATAAATAATAGTGGGGGGTAATATTTTTGAAATTTTAACCACATATATGAGTTTCACACCAAAAAGTCCTTTTAAAATGTCTTACAGCGATGTATCCGTGTCAGGCGACTTTCAAAATTCAGATGAAATACGTTAACAAGTTGTACGTCATAGATGTGTTCCAGATGCTTAAGGATAATCGCATTAATATTTACCTAAAGCCCTTTTGTTTTCGTTTTACACTGCATTTGTCTGAATGTGCTTTTTTAAAAAAAATCTGTCATGGCATCCAATATTCTAAACAATGTACAGGACAAAACATCTTCAGTTTAAATATTTAGTCTATTCATCTTTGCCATTAAATGTCATAAGAAGCTCTGGCTCTTTGTACTTCAAGCTGTTCTGCCGAATGCCAGCACCTTGTAGCAGGCCGCGCTGCTTGGCGGCCTTTGATCAGCGCTCCACGGTCTGTCTGATCTGACATTCGTCACTGGCTGGCTTGTCGCAGTACGGCTCCAGGGGATCCGATCCCTGTGACTCACTCTTCGGCGGTTATTGTGTGAAATCTTTTACATTTGCGGAATACGCAGAAGGTAGTGGATTGTGGGGGGGGTGGGGAGGTGTGTCTTGATGCCCAGGGTCACCAATACAGTCATTATTCTGGGAGCCAGAACACAGATCCCTCCGCCCTGCCACCAATCACCTGGTGTCATGGCCAGCAGGTGCTGCGGCGGTGCGCGCCCTCATCCCCCTCACTTCGTCATGCCGCAGTTTAAAAGAGTTCACTAGTGAAGGACATCAGGCGTAAAGCTTCTACAAACAACACTCTTCGGTGAACTTGGGTCATTCTTGTAACAAAAACATGGCTAATGACTTCTTTGCCCCCCCCATTTTTGGCAAGTTTTATAATTCTCCCTTCGTTTGTTTAATGTGAGGCAGAGTTAGCGGGATATACAGCTATTGCCTTTGAGTTCATTGTCTGGCCCACGGCGCCTGCGCCCCCAACATCCGGGTCTTCCGGTTTTGCTCCGTTGCTGATCAGACTTCTATTCAGCCCAATCAGGGGTACTAAACTTGTCTGCGTGGAAACGTTGGACATTCCAACCAAGACATCACGCTTCTTCCCAGGTTAATTCTGTCCGTAATAAACAGGTAAATAAAGCCAGTAGGTTAATACTAATCCCAGTCTCTTTCCAGCAGCTCCAGAATTTCTGTAGTTCTGATTTTCTTTGATATATGTATCCTGATGATAAACCCAACAAACGGGAGAGTAAGTCAGGTACGGCAAGATCTCAATCTATCCTGGTCACGTTAAATTTACCGTTTTTAGTAACCACAATTTTAGTTAACACGAAGAAAACAAAACAAAAAAAAAGACGAGAAAGCTATAGAACCGACAGCTATTTTAACTTTTAATATATTTTTCTATATCTTTCTGGCTGAAGAGGAGAACAGATAATAGATTAAACCTTGTTTTCCTATCAGTGACACAACGATATTTCATTATAATTATTACCCGGAATACGTTTTAATAGATTGTCTGCCTAATGAGCTATCTACAGACCCCCTTATTATCATCATAAACAAGCACCGAGCTCTGAAGACAACGCCTCTGCCAGAAAATTACTTGTTATTCAAGAAATACAACGATCTACTAAAAGCCTTTATTCGCCTACGTAATTAGTGTTCGAATTTACCAGAACCTTAAAGCTTTTCATTCACGCCGTACTATAGATTCAAATAATCGGTTTAAGCTGGTATTATGTATTATTGAAAAGGCATATTTCCGGACAAACAGAACGAGAACGGCAAAACAAGTTCAGCCAGCGGGGATCTCTTCAATTTTTTGCATACGACAAAGAAAACAGGTCTGCCTGCTTATATCCAAATGTAGCAAAGGCGGTATGGATCACCCACGCCACCTATATGATATTCACGTTTCGATCAGGTCTCTTTATTGAAATGTAAATTTTAAAGAGAAGTAACGCGGATCCATGTGCGTCGCCACTACGCACCGTGATTACTGTTCGTCTCCACCGTCTCGCGATCACCCGGCTGGATCACACGCCGCCATTTATATATTTTTTGTCAAATTAAAATGATCTCGCTACTTTGTAACTTCCATCTAAAACTGAACCAAAACTGTTTGTATACTTTGAAGAATGAACTGCAACACTAACAGGTGCAGATGCAAAAAATGTATACTAATTTATCATTTTAAAGTAAGGTTGCTCGTGGTGGATGGCATGACCGTGTCTTGACCAACCTGAGGATGATGCATCCTTGGAAGACATTACTGCGAATTGCTAATAAATTTCCTATAGACAGGTCTACAGTTTTGTCCCGGATGGTAAAAAGTGTACATATTTTCATGAATCTCCAGACTATCAAGAGGTTCTAGTATTTCAAATTTAGAAACTGTAACTCGGAGGCTTTCTAGGTAAATGGTTTACAGGCATCTGCATCGGTCTCTATCAACTGTGAATTGAAATCACATGGTTTTAAAAAAAGTCAAATCGTTAAATTTCGTAGTAAGTCTCATCTTCTTCTCCAGTAACAGCCCCCTAAACCTAATCAATAGTATCGCTTTTTTAAAATCTTTTATTTGCTCTTCAAGCTATTTTCATGTCATTATCTCTGTCATACCTAACCTTTTTCTTTTTCTTCATATTCATCTTCATTATCCTTTTCATCATGCTCACAGTAATGTCATTCTCTTTATCCTGCACACAAACTTTAATACTTTTCCTTTCATCTCCTTTACTTAGCTTCAAATTCTTACTTTTATCTGTAAATCTCAGAAATTCAATTTTGCAGTAAAAGTAGCAGCATCTTCCAATCGGTTTCATTTATGTATATCCTCTCTTACTTCTATAGCAAGTTCTAAAGTTTGCATAGTTTTTATATATATATAATAACATCTGCATCTATAACTCATCTCACACACACACACACACACACCACACACACACACACACACACACACACACACACAAATTCCTGCAGCAGATTTAAAATAATAAAAATCTACCGCATTTGTAATAAAAACGAGGTCGATAATCTGCTACAATATTATGTCCAAATATATGTGTATAATCAATACATCTGAACAGGATCGTCATAAAAAATATTTATAATTTAATGCCATTATATAGGCTAACAGAATCATTAGATGGGATAATAACATTTATTAAACTTTGGAAAGTAGTCAGAATAATAAAGTGAAAGCTGTGGCTTGAAATTTGTAATTTGTAATTTTAAAGACACAGACACAATTAGCGTGCAAAATACCAGACCTTTGTTCCGTTATTATGGCACTAAATAAACTGGCAACCAGCCTCAGCTTTCTGAATACTGAATATTATCATTGTATCATGTTATAAATATCATCACAAACATTTAGGAAATACTTATGTTTGAAATTTAAAATATAAGTTTCTTTTAAAATATTTTAATTAGATTACATTAAGAATTTATTATGACATATTCAACTTAATCTATACACAAACTTTTGAAGAACCGATAATAACTACTCGAAGTTTAGCTGTATATGTATTTATGACTTAGCATCGAAAACGCCACTTTAGTACATGAGTTTATCAATAGATATAGATTTAATGTCTGCTCTTGCGTTTCTTGGATGGTGTCAGATTTTGGTGTGAAGTACATGACTGGAAAATTGGCAACAAGCAGGGGCCGCATAGCACATTCTAATAAGTGCAGTAACCAACGAAAAGCTGAATATATTTTTAATAAAATTATTTATTTATTTTTTTAATGTGATTTTAGGAAAGTCTTTTTGCGAGAGGGAAAAGTTGCTTCCAATGATGAGGGTTATCTGCGAAACCGTTCTTCATTATTTACACTCCAACCATGGCAGCCTGGCTCCATACTTGGCCTTTGCCTGAAGACATTGAGGTTGCTCTTATGTTAACCATTGTACCTTCAATCATAAATTGCTGAAGCCTAGATTCATCGGAGAAGAGCGCAGTTCGTCAGTACTCTTGGATCTTGCCAGGCTGCCTTCTGACCAAAAGTCCGTTATTCCTATTGGAAAGACGCCAAGTCGTGGAAATGATGTTGGACCGTTCTGATAAAATAACATATTCGGTTACCGTGTAGCTAACTAAGAAGAAACGTTTACTGTAGACCAGAGACCCTCCTAATAATGGAAGAAATAAGAAAAAAATAACTGAAAATATTTTAAGATTCGAATACGTGTTATTAATATGATTACTGACAGTTTATCATAGACAGCAGCAAATTCTAACCTAATAATAATCGTTTGTTTTTTGTTTACAGTTCAGATAAGTCTATTTTTCTTTGTCAGAACAGGGTTAAATTACGATACTTTACCAATACAACTGCAAAGTTGCCCCGAACCTCAGGTCTTGTCTTGATTAATCACAGAAGCCATAGTAAGAAATCCGATGCTTAATGTCTTTTTAAAAAAATTTTAAACGTTTTTTACTCTTGCAACAACAACAACAAAAATAGCGGCAACTCAGTTGGACCAGTAGCCAGCCCGATCTCTCCATCACCTGGCCAATGATGATGATGATGATGATGATGATGATGATGATGGTGGCGCACTGCGATGGACGACGTTCCCTTACCGTACCAGGCCACGTCGTCTCAGCCGGTAAAAACGGATACATGTATAGATTTCTTGTCAAAGGCGATACGTGTCGGACCCAGGCTGAAAACGAGCTCGTTAGGGGCCGAGTGCGTGCTGGCGGTGCTATGGAAATTCCGTTAACTAACGAAGCTCTGTGATTATCGAGCAGAAGCTGGCTACTACGCTGGTACGTTTGCTTGCTTCTCGTGACGCGGCAATTGACGCAGTCCCCACCTGACATGCGCTGGTAAGTGTGAACCTAACACATAAAAACACTGCCGGAAAGTGCGCGGTTATCCTCTTACGACATGTATCTGTTTGCTTGCTTCTCGTGACGCGGCAATTGACGCAGTCCCCACCTGACATGTGCTGGTAAGTGTGAACCTAACACATAAAAACACTGCCGGAAAGTGCGCGGTTATTCTCTTACGACATGTATCTGTTTGCTTGCTTCTCGTGACGCGGCAATTGACGCAGTCCCCACCTGACATGCGCTGGTAAGTGTGAAACTAACACATAAAAACACTGCCGGAAAGTGCGCGGTTATCCTCTTACGACATGTATCTGTTTGCTTGCTTCTCGTGACGCGGCAATTGACGCAGTCCCCACCTGACATGCGCTGGTAAGTGTGAAACTAACACATAAAAACACTGCCGGAAAGTGCGCGGTTATCCTCTTACGACATGTATCTGTTTGCTTGCTTCTCGTGACGCGGCAATTGACGCAGTCCCCACCTGACATGCGCAGGTAAGTGTGAAACTAACACATAAAAACACTGCCGGAAAGTGCGCGGTTATCCTCTTACGACATGTATCTGTCGCGGGGGAAGTGAAGAGTGATAAGAAAATGGCAGCCCGGAAGGATAGGCGGGATGAACGGCGACTGATATACTCGCAGACGCCGAGAAGCCCTGAAGCGGGCTGCCACATAAATCCAATAGAACTACGACAGGTGGCGACGTTAGCGGCGCAGCGGATATATAAATAACCACCTGTCTGCCCGAGGGGAACATTGTGTGGGGTCGGGAATAGTTTAAAAAGCTCCCGTCCATTCGCCGGGAAACTCAGTTAAAATATTTTTTTTTTTCCTTTTTAAAAATAAAACGCAACAAGGTGATCGTGTGTGAGTGTCACCCCGAGTGGCCACCTATGGACCCTGAGCAGATGAGGGACCGATTCTAACAAACTGGAATCCCCTAAAAAAAAAGGTCACCAAAAATCGGGCTGATCAGCGATGGAAACTGCGGAATCGGTTCGGCGATTGCCGTCTCGACAGCCCAGAGTGTTCCTGGGGATATCTGGCTAAACCTGTGCGCGAACGAGAGGTAGGTTGTTCTAAGGGTGGAAACGGAAAAAAAGTTTTTACCCGGGAATGTAATAGGTGACCACATTTTCAGTATTGTATTTTGTGTGTTTTTATCTGCAAGAGATCGACGATTTTCCGCCGAGGAAATAGATGCTACGCTCCAGTCTGTATACGTCACAGTGACCCCGACCTGGCAGAGATTAATTGGAGGAATTGCTATGGTTTGAAAGTCTTACAACTCACAGAGATTCTGCCCATGTACATACAACCCTGACAGTGATTAAGCATAGATATAATTTCTTCGAGTGGCATGCATATGACATTAAGAAAACGCTCGATCTCACGCCGCCAGGATGTTTCGAGATTTTTTTGCACACTGCCACCATCAGTATGATATCCCAGCCAGCTTAATGGCCCTATACGACGTTCATAGGTAGCGAATCAGAGACACAGGAAGTTTGTTTTCAGATTTACGGAAGAAAGATTCAAGGACATCTACAACAGGTCCTGCAGCGGTGTGGTAACATCTACGGGTCGCATCTGTGATCAACAATCATGGTTCATACACGAGGAACTATACCCAAAGCCACTCTCTGTTTCTTCTGGTTGTTCACTATCGACTCGCACACAAAGTAATATCTATGGAAGCACACAAGCGAAGCATTATGATCCCAAACGTTACATAGTATTTCTAAAGGGCATATTCCAATGACTACATTAGCCAATTTTACACTAAATTACAGTATGACCTCTGTAAACGGACTGTTGAATACGGAAAACTGCGGTCTTCTGTCAATTTTTTAAAATTAATCCGCCTTACGTTTAATGTCTGGGCGACTTATCGAATATCGTTATCTCAATTTGGCTTTTTAAAAATCCCTAGCTAAACTTGGACAATTTTTCGAATTAATAAACTGTTACAAATGTTAATTTCTTGTAAAAAGAAAAAAATAACAACAACAACAGGAAAATAGAAGAAGGAATTCTGTTAGTCCGGAATCTATTTTCAATTTTAACTGACCGGACAAAATACGTACGATGAAAACAATTGCCTTTATGAAGCAGTTCGATCGAGAAAATATTTGGAAAATAGACTAATATAGAAACAAAAAACGAAACAGCAAAGAATTTTATGATACAGGTTTGACAAACAGTGATAGGTTAAACGTGTCTTAAGCGAACTTTTATAAATATTAGTGATGTATTTATAAAACGTTTGGGTAGTTTCAAATTAGAAATACAATCTCCAAAGTCGGGAAAATGTTATACTGTTTAATTCTTTAACGGTTAGCAAAAGTTCTCGAAAGAAGGCACAAAGGTCCTTCATCTACTGTTATGTAATCACCAGCTTAAATATAATTACCTGTGGAGAAACGTTGTTGATTTTATATATTGCAGCGGAAGGTAGATTCTAATGACAAATTAGGAAAAGGTTTTTCTATAAGTAAAATTAGTCTTGGTAAAAGTATTTTATAAGAAAGAAGAGAAAAGAATGTATGATGGGCGAATTATTTTAGCATTACTAAGTGACAGAGACAAGTAATAATGAATAATGGTACTTTTTTCTGATAAATATTAAGTTGAAGTGTTCTGTTTGGGTTTTCTCAAAGAATATTTTATAATCAAATCATAGTTTCTAAAAATGTAGTCAAAAGTATGCAAACGCATTCTAGGCTTTTAATAGAGTACATGAAGTATATCCTATAAAAAGGTCTTCACTGAGTGAAACTTCGAGTTTCCGTTTAGGGGATACCACTTGAAAAGTTGGCAAAGCCTAGTTTTCTGCGAGTTTCTAGCACGACTAAATCCAATCCAATTGGTTTGGTTCACGGAAACCTGACGTATCGTACAGTGCGTGTCCAAACAAAAATGTTTAATTAACGTCCTGTTGCTTTGACGGTATTTCTGTGATACCAGGGATTAGTATATATATATATATATATATTACTGCCAATTATCACAAGAAAAGAATAACAGGGACGTGGGGCGCTGAAAGGTTGAACCCGATGGTTTTCTGCGCGAAATGATTACTGATAATAGCAGTCGATGAGATTTTGTTAATTAAAAAAAAAACACACACACAAAACAAGAAATAATATAAAAGGTGATACATTAAACATCCGTTCCTGAGGAAATACGTAGAATGGATATTTTATGGATCTGAATTGGCTGCAGCATCAAATAAACGCTGACTCACGCAACCATATCTGACAGGTGTGTACCGCAGCGCAGCACCATTAATTCTAAAGCTTACAGCAATTCAAAGTAAAAGAGAAAGTCGGTTCTATATAATCAGCGGTCAATCAATAAAAAAAATAATTTCTTTTTGACTTAAAACTTTCGTTAAATTGGCTAAAAGCATCAACCACCACAATACTTAGAACAGAGACACAAAATAAATTGAAGAATATTCCGCACATATCAGAAATAGGATGTTTAATTACAAAAGCGAATGTTTTGAAAATGAAATTTAAAAGTTTGATAACTGCTTCCTAAACTTTCAAAAGTTCGTGATCTTTGGTACTTTGATTAACGAATAAAATAAGAAGTAAAAAAAATAGAAATTTCAAATTTACTTCGTTTTTTTTTTTAAAAAAAAAGTGCTTTGGTAACTTTTTCGTAAGCAAAGTTAAAAAAATATATGAAAGCAGTTATGTGGTGGAAAGGCGACGTAGTCACATTATAGAACAAGTTTTATAGACTACTTGAAAATGGTCCAGTAAACTATTTATTGTATAAGATGTATCAAGGAGAAAAAATTCGTCAACTGATATTATATCAAAGATATACAAGGCCTCATTTGGCTAAACTTAAAAAGTGGTAATCAACAGGTAAGTATACATTTTCGCTTTGAAATGAATTTAGTCATTGATTTTGAAAATCAAATGTTGTGGTTGATCTGTCACAAAAGGAATATCTTTACACTTGGTGTTAAAGTAAATGATTATAAGTAAAAGAATTATTTATACAGCGTTTTAAAATTTAGTTAAAAAATGACAGGTTTCCATGCGAAATGGTGCCATCTCCGTACATTCTGCTTTGTTAAAAGTCTGTCTTAAATGATAAAATGTCTCTTGAAAAGATTATTATAGTAATTTAGAATAAATATCGTCAAGGACTTTTGCTTTATCTAATTTTTAAATAAAGTTCTAATTTTTGGCCTATCACTTTTCTGAGTGTAAACAGTAGTAAAATAGTTGCTGAGAGTTTTCTTAATATAATTATTAACATTTCCTGGAGGTCTTTGACTCTCTACATAAAACTTTTGTTTTTATCTCCCTTACTTACACTACCTTTTCACCTTAGTTATTTGCGTTGAAATTTCCATATACGAGTTTGTTATAAATCGTTATATTTATCAGGAAGTTACAGTGTGTTACCACAGCTGTATGGCTCAGCCTGTACTGGTTAATACAGATTTGAAGGGTAGTAGTACGTAGAGGAAGTAAGAATGCTAGGAATCTTTTGCTTTTTCCGAAACCACAGATAATAAGAACATTGGCCTTCCAAGCATTAGAATAATTCACTTCCGTTACAGATAAGCATACACCTGATTTCCATAGCTCTTAAAAGCTTATTTGTAGGTAAAGAATTTCTATCAAGGCGAGGCAAACCATTTCGCGATAAAATAAAGAAACATTAAAGCAAAAACAAGATTTTTAATGAACTGAATACATTGTGTTCCAAACTTTCTTTTTATGGAGATAAAAAAACCTGGCCCAGTCTTCGGATTCTAAGTTATAAATTATGAACTTTCTGTTTATAATTTAAGAACTTTTAACGAGGAAAATATTCATCTGCACCACTTGCCGTACTGTTTGTATTTCCGGTGTTTTCTGGTACCTTTGAATACTTCCCAGTATATTGACGAATTACTGACAACACTCCAGCTTCGTTTATATTTTCGTTGATGTAGATTTTCTTCGGTCGAGAATAGATCTCTTGAAATCTTCTGAATTTTTAAAATCATTTCGTGTATACCTACTGCCCTTCTGATTTTATAAACTGTTCTAAAAGTTTTCAGCAATGCGTTTTCTGCAAGACGGGGATATGCGAAAGTTTTCTTCGTCAGAAACTCGTGCTGGTTCCGATACACGTTAGTCTTGGAAGTTAGGAAGGTTGGGTTATATGAACCTCGGACATCCCCATAAAAGGTGAGCTATCACCGCGGCTTTTTTTTCGACGAGCGTTCATAACGGCCAGTTAGACGGACCTGAAAGCTTCCAAAGACTCTGTTTCTGGAGAAGAGCCAACACTTATTGACAGGCACAGATTCGCCGAGTTAACTTACTGGTATTTAAGGATAGAGGAGGCTGAACAGGAAGCTTGCAACTTCATCACAGAATCTCTGAATTTAATTACTTCTGAAATATCCGCCTGGTTCTTTATTTTCAGTTATGGATGCACTATCATAGTAATACCTTTCAGAGTTAGTGACGTTTGCAGATACATAGCCATATATACTCGCTGTTCTACGATGACTTTTACAGCTGAGTGCCTCTATGGAAATAATGTAAAGTAAAGCCTCTTGCTGGCTTGATAATATGTTTAAAAACTGTTATGTTTTAGTACCTTCTTACTCTAGTTATAACGAGACATGGTGCATCACAATCAATGTTGTAAAATGGGAGAGTTCCATAAAAGAAATAATGACTTGATGAATTTTCTAAGCTTGGCGATGTAGAGAGCAATTTTATTACATCAAATGTTAATTTGGCTGCCATGCCCTTTATAAAGTATATCTAATTGCATCATTTACATAACAAAATACAAGATGAAATGTCATAAAATTTAGCATTTTATTTAGAGATCGTCTAAAAATAAAGTTTATTTGCTTGAAAAAAAAACCATTTTCTTAAAACCAAAATTAATTTTAGGTATTTTATTCCTCTGTGTTTGTGTATGTTTGTGTGTGTGTGTGAGAGAGAGAGAGAGAGAGAGAGAGAGGAGAGAGAGAGAGAGAGAGAGAGAGAGAGAGAGAGAGAGAGAGAGAGAGAGAGAGAGAGATCATGAAGAATTCTCCATAGTAGTAAAGTTTATCACAATATTTTGATGGATGCGTCTGCGTCGTCTGCATGAGGAAACCATTTTTTAGCTGATTAACCTGGCTCTTTTTTATAATGTGATCGCTCACGTGCCGGACTCTTTGCGTATTCTTTCATGCAACCACAAGCAGAGACCAGCCATCCACCCGGGTATAGCCAACCTATGCTTTAGCATGGCTTGTTTGATAACCACTATCCAAAATAAGAACCAAACAGAGCGCGACATTTTATTTTTTGCCTTCTTACATTATCCAGTTTGGTTTCCTCTCTTAATTTGTCAGATTTTTTTTTAAATGTGATCGAGGAACGTGGTAAATCTCACCTCGAACATCTCCTCCTCCTAAAAAGTCTATTTCCACAAATAGATACTGTCTGGTTACGCGACCTTTTAATACCTAAACAAAGGCGATACACTAACCAAAAATCATGATTACACTAACCAAAAATCATGATTACACTAACCAAAAATCATAACTACACTAACCAAATCACAATTACACTAGTCTCTTTATAAAACAAAAACAAAACGTGAATTAAAAATTCTTAATTCAGAAGAAAGAAAAAATGGATTATAAAAAAATAGATAAAAATCGAAACAACCCCAAAACTAATTCTGATTGGTGCTGCTATTTATGGGTCCGTCCTTAGCGCAGTATGTTTTACGGAAGTGGTTTTGGTTGGTGAACAGGAAACCTGATACACACCGCCAAGGAAATTAGATCGCGAGGCGCTGGAAATGCTGAATTGTTGTCTCACGCACATTTTCAGGGAGAAAAGCGGCGCCTGTTCCATGCCAACGACCAAAGTCTGAGGTCTGTTTAATCATTGCCGCAATAATTTTCTTTTTCTAAAAACCAAAAAAATAAAAAAAAAACGGCTGGCGCCCCAGCTTTTCTCTCCTGTTGATATCAATAATAATTTTTCCTCTTACGCGTGATAAAAGACAGTTAACCAGTGCAAACTTTAATAGATATCGTAAACTAAAAGACCTTTTCAGGTATACAAGTAGCCATTGAGAAGGTTTCTGTGTAACTTTGAGATATTCTAGTCATTAGTGTATTCGCAAGTTCTAAAATAGATGTTGTCCGCTCAGGTTAGGTATCCAAATGTAATCCGTATTATGTTTGGTGCTTCTTCAGCGCCGTGTCATCTCGGGCTTCTGTACTATTTGGTTATTGTGAGTTTACCTCGGGTACTCCATTTTCCTCTCGCTCTCTTATTAGAAATTTCTATCTTAAAGATTTTTGGAGCAGCGCACTTTGTTCAAGATTTGACCGGGTGGATTCTAAGGGTGCAAGTTACTTAAAAGAATATCATTAAAGTGCACTTATTTTGTGAATAAGAAAGATGGCGGCCCAGTAAATGTAAGAGTCCTCAACCAATACTAAATGTTTTCAGCCCGAACCGGTTATTGGCGATAAAACCCAATTCCAATACCAAGTTAAGTCAGGCTTTAGCAGTAACTGTCAAGAAGAAAACTGGACATACTTATTTTAGTGAGTAATTGAATACGAGATTTTCTTCAGTGTACACATTTACCAAAGATGTCCAGAAGACATCCGCTGACGCCAGTAGATCTCTTCACTATTCAGTTATTATGACTAGATGAGTGTCACCCATGTATGTTCGGAGTACAGTATCAGAAACAAGACTTCATCAATAATATGAAGATAGTGAGAATGAAAAATGCAAAATAAGTAAAGCAAAAATCAAGAAAAACTATACTATATAAATGTGATTCAATTTGAAATTATATTTTATGTGCTACGGAAAGCAATAACAAATTAGTATTTTTTTAAGAGAAAGTTCATTTATCAAACAAAATCTTGCATCGGAAATGTCAAAAACAAAAGAAGCTTAAAGCTAGTGTGTGTGTGTGTTTTTTTTAAATAGCTAACAACAGTTTCTTCTTCTTCGTTTGTCTGTCTCATTCTAATAAATAATAATCCAATTTTTAAGTTGTGTTACAAAAAAAAATAAAGATCTAAAGACATGGAAATTTATTCATAAATTAAAGTATAATCACAAATATTATACAGGTGTAACACTTAAGAAAATAATTTATGACCTTGAGCAAACAAATTGATGGCTTGGAAAGATTCTAAATCTATTCAAAAATTCTAAAAACATCTGAAGAAAAAAACCGTTGTTGAACATCACATTTTATTCTCCTTTTTGAAGGAAGCAGATAACGAATGTCGCTTTTTTTTCTGGAATTTTCTGAAGAGACTTCAAAATCTGCGAACTAAAGAAAATCAATACGAATTGACGGGTTTACTTCTCAAATGTACACTTTCATTTTAGCTAAACAGCATGTGTTTGTGTATAAATTAAAGTAATCTTACCTGTTTCTACCGATTAATTTTCTATAAAACAGTGTGGACAGTTTATGGACTTGTTTCATCAAATTATGAACGAATAATAAAACCAAGCGATTTTACTCAAAATACCGTGTAGCTTCAGATGCATTGATATGGTAGATTTACCAGGTAGTGCAATCTTAGCATCAACTTTTCCTGCCTTTACCAGCTAAAATAAGCGACGAAAATGATGATCAGGGTATCGCATCTTGTCTCGAAGACGTTTCAACAGAACACAAAGATGGCAGCACTAGGCTAAAAAGAACTGGATTATCTGGTCGCAATATTTCTTTTAACTGCACATCAATCAAGGCCATCATCGGTTTATGGTCCAACATCAGTGGTGCCATCTAGGTAGGATAGTGAACCGAGGGACTCTCCCGTGAAAAATCTGGCAAACCTAGCCAAGCATTTTACGACGAAAAGTAGGAACAAATTTCCCCAATTCATATCCATTGTCTTGTGAAGTTCACGGATATGAAGCAGCTGTCCGTAATCAAGGATCAGAAACCAACGCCGGTAAAGTAAATGTTTGCTAGGGTGAGTTTCGTTTGTTCATGAAATCGTTTTCTCTAATAGCGATATTTGTTTACAGGACCTAAAAAATGAAATTCTGGTCGATTGTTGAATGCTGCAATAAAAAACCAAAAAAGAGTTGCTTAAGCTGTCGTTAAAATATGGTTTGGCATTTATTAGATTTATGGCGGTACTTTATTGGTTCTGGTCCAGCGCCATCACTGATCCAGCATAGTGTATTCATAAACAGGCAATACTAAAACAACCGGAAGAGAGAAGGTCGCCTCAATGTAGAATAAAAGACAAAAATATTCATCGACTATGTTTTATCGTAAAGACAAGTTTTAGTTAGACAAACATTAATTATAAAAGTAAGATTTATTCATAACACCTTCTTATTTCATCTGTAAACTAAATGTGCAAAAATACTATTTAAGCTTAAATTGAAAATTAATTAACGACAAGAGACGCAGAGTATATTAATATTAGAACAAGAGAAAGAGAAATCCAGCATTTTTAATAAAAGCAATGGAACAAATTATCGCTATCCGCCATGACAGTCAGATGTTATGACGTCACAAAAAAATTACTCGGAAATTCAGCTAGAGTCAGCTGAAATCTGAAAGTCCAGTCATGTGGAATATATTGTCCACGAATGCGACTAAAGAACAACTGAATGCCAAAACATTTATCTGATTAAACCGAGGGAACTTTAAAAAAGAAAATACAACGAGGCATTCTTCGACCCGCTGTAGAACTGCCGAGAGTAATTAACCTCGGCTTGAAGCGAACGTGGCATTTCTTTAAAACCCAATCTCACCTCAAAGCCTAACAACAACAACAACAAAAATATACAAAACGTTTAATTACCAAGTAAATATCAAGCCAGCGAATCTCTCTCTCTCTCTCTCCGTTTATTCTCGAGTGTCATATCGAATTCCCTTTACTTACGTTTCTGTCCAGTTAATTTTCACTTCTTCTATTGTTACGCAAATTTCCTGACGCTGGACGCGAACAATAAACGAAGTAAAGTATCGGCCTGACACACATTGATAATTTTCAATAATTACACCGCAAAAAAAACGGCCTTTTTTCTGGCCAAATTCTTCTACCGAACTTATTTTCTACAATTACGTGGCCGTAAACAACAGAAAACTGCTTCCATAATACTCTTTGATTATAATTTCCTCCAAATTAATAAATTTCTACATTTAATGACCGTTCTGTTTTCTTTTGTAATCTTCTCGCGCAAAGACT
Organism: Nautilus pompilius; assembly: GCA_018389105.1. Taxonomy (NCBI): domain Eukaryota; kingdom Metazoa; phylum Mollusca; class Cephalopoda; order Nautilida; family Nautilidae; genus Nautilus; species Nautilus pompilius. The sequence goes on from JACATO010000365.1 coordinate 1,939,172, forward strand.
TCGTTTAGCTTCTATAAACACACTTCGCACTCCGAATAATTACTCTGACTTTCTGTCAGACAAGAATTAGCTCTGGCTTTTAAAAGAAGTCTGTTGAAATCGGGACGGCTGCATTAATTCCAAACCATAAAAATAAGAAAAAGGTATTAAGACAAATAACTATTGATTGAGTGCAAATAGTTGGACGTCTTCTTCCTGATTAATAAACACTGTCCAGAGACATTTCTTCCACATGATTTCCTTTTCTCGCAATTTTTAGTTTTCTAACAAATTTGTTAAAACTAATAAAAATGTTGTTATATATATACTTAAAACATTCAACGGGGTTGCAAAAGATTTGCAGAAAGATGCATCCGTTTAAAACTAAATGCACACTTTTTTTTTTGGTAATGCACCACAGGAAGCCAAGTCCTCGCTGTTACTTAGCGTTTCATCGAAATCAACTGTAGTTTGAGGTCGTTTCCGTGAGAAAATAACATGGAGCACAGATAGCAAGGACATTCATGCCATTTCACGGCGTTGTTTAAGGTCGACTTTTAACTTTTCGGGATGTAAAATCCGCCCGACAGACGTCTTAGCGGAAGGAATTTAGTGAAACACTTTAACATGAGCATTAAAAATGGCTTTCTACAGTCAAGATTCTTTACGAATAGCGAACATTTTCTACGAGAAGCACTTGTTCGGTTTCTTTTTCACTAAAGAATATAATTTAAATTCACTGTATGTGAAAATGTCGAACATCACCTTTGGCTAAACCGGGTAACGTACTGGTTTCCAGTATGTGAGTAAATAAAAAAAAAAAAACAATAACAAAAAAAGGAAAATGGTTTCAAGTTAAACATCAGGACAAAATGGTTGTTTACCGAGTCTTAAAGAATGAAAAGTTCATCTGTATGAATGATGTTCACATAATGTTTACTTTTAAATAACATTTGGTTGTGGAGAACGTAAAAAAAACGATAGCTTTTAGATAGTATATATTAAATACAAATGGATGTGATCCGACCTCAAGCACACGTGAGATGAGCGTAAACCTATCTTTTTTGGAAACTTCTATAACCTAATATTTATCTTCGGCGGAAAGTCGTTTTAATTAAAATTTCCCAAGAAGTAAAACCACTATAAAGATACTAGAAGAGGACATTCATCTGATTAACTTTCATTGATGTGAAGAGAAAATCTAAATGAATGATGGCAGCTGCCTACTAGAAGCTGATATTGTTGCTGGTAAATTCTAAATTTTGTTAGGAATGTTTTTCCATCACTGTATTCCACAGAACCATCTGAAATCACCGCGGAGTTGGTCAGACAGGCTTTATTTTCGTGTTTCAGGCCATTTCTAAATCGTATTAGCATCGTTTATTTTTTCCTCGGCGAAGGCAGAGTATTTGAGTGGAAATCGGGACGCCACCATCTCAGCTAATGACATAAAGTTGCGGACAGACTGGATTCAGAGATAACAAGACAAAATAAATACCCATAGAAATCTGTTTATCAATGGTACAATAAAAGAAAGAATTATTTGTATGAAGTTTATTCTATGTGTTAAACTTGAGGTTGTTTTTTCTTACACTTTATGTTTGTATTTATCCAAGAAACAACTAAGAAACTTTGGAAAATTTAAAGGAAATGTAGCTTGGTTTTCCTGAAGCTACATTTGGAGATAAATGCCAGATGCCGTAAGTACAACTGCTACTATCCACCGGAAGGGGAGACTGGATTATTTACATTTTTACTGAATTCTGAAAATAACCAAGACGTACCTACTCTGCACGGTAATAACATTACCTTGAACAAGTAAAGATAGTAAATCTCCTATACGAGTCGCACACGGACGGTTCTTTAAGAAACCATGTCCTCTCAAAAAAGTATAGTAGGAATAGGTAACTGTGCATTATAATTAATACTTGGACTGAAAAGGTTTTTAAATCATCACAAATATGTTTAGATTGGACGTCGACAATTTTAGGGCTTAATATTACACCAAATTTTATTCCAGAGTTACTGGTGTTCTTGTGAAAGGTGCTCTCTTAATCGGGTCGACTTTATGGCAAGCCACAAACAAGCGCTTGGCTGCCAAAGCTATCCCGACCAACTAGTGACTATTCCGGGTGATCGGAGAGGAAAAGTCGCCACGCATAGCCACAGATCCAGCATCAGTGTCTACGATGTCGGGCTGTTTTGGCCACCTGAAGTCGACCGCAAATGTATTTAAACAGCTACGTCCCGCAGTCGTTACTCATCTTTAGTCACACATCCAGTCTTTCCAGGCATTATCGGGATCAGAGGGGGGAACCATGAATTTGAGTTTTCCTCTGCAAGGTCTGCTAGCGTCCGCTGGTCAGACCGGCTTGCCCGCGCGTGGCAGAGACAGTATCGCGCGTTCTTCCGGTCTACGGGAACCAAGAGCAAGAAAGAACAGTAGCTATAAATACTTGACAGTACAGCGCCATCTTCAGCATTAGCCGAAACGTATTTTCACTTTAAACGATCGATGAAAGCGTAATAAGGGGGAAAATATAATCAACTCTCTCCCTACTGTATACATGTTTTGTTTTGGTGGATAACTCCTATTAAACCCGGTCTACAAATCCTGGTGGGAATATGCTAAACCCTCGCCGTGCTGGACGACTCTTTAAATGCAGGGATGGCTCGCTCAGTTTCCCAACGGAGGCTGCATGGCGTAGATTCTCTCCATAGATGTTGCACAAGTTAAATTACAAAAGAATACCAACAAACAGGCAGTTTAGGCAATAAGACAGCCATCTGATGTAATTATATACAAAAACCGTTCGGCGTTAAACATAAGGAACGATTCCCTAAACTTGTCCAAGTTCCTACGCTTAATTTGAGTATAACCATTTATTTCGATCACAGTTTAACTCAGTTATATCTGTGTATTAGTTCCTGCAGAACTGCCAGTTAATAATCTGCCTGCTTCCCCAGAAATTAACATTACCATTTAGCATAATCTTTCTTCTGTACCAGTGATAGCGCTTTCCTAAATAGTATTCCCCCCCTTTTTAATTTGCAAAGATATTAATAGATTTTCCCGTTACTGTTTCTTCATTTGGATGGTAGCTGTTACTGAAGCTGCCGTAGTTTTCCACACCCACACGTGGGCAGAGAAACTACACTGTAAAACAACAGGACATTTTCTTTTAAAATAAAGTCTTTTTCATCTTCCTAAAAGGACTTTATAAAATACCGAAACTCGGCATCTGAAGCCAATAAGAAAAAATCGAAAACTTAATCCCTTAAAATTATTCTTGCGAAAACTAAAAATTAAAAAAAATAAAAGAACTTCAAACATCTTTTGTTCTAAGAAGAATCGTTAAATGAGCAAGTGGAGGGTTTTGAGGAGTGTCCGTCAGTAATGAGAATATCAGCTTTGTAATAAGCGCGCAAAGGCCGGGCTGCGGACTCCTAAGTGTCTTCAATTCTAACTTATTAGTGGGTAAAAGGAAATAAACCTACTTTATGATTTAATAAGGTTAAAAGGAATTCATGTAAGTTTGTAAAAAAAACAAAAATACGTTTTCTCAGTCACGGTTCTTGTTATTTTTAAAATTGGTAATCGATACCGAAATATTAATGACAACAAGCGATTATTGGAAAATCTCAGGTAAAGACAAATTCGGTAAACGGGGTCACGTTTCCAGGAATACGGTATTACTGGCATCCGGCTGCAAAGAAAACGAAAAATAACTGAAATAAATAATCAAAATATTTTTAAAAATCGGTTAATAGATTACCAGAAAATCTGCTGGAGATTAAGAGGAAGATTCTGGACAAGTGACAGAAAGAGAAGATTGCGTTCTTGTGTCCCCTGCTGCTAAATCTCCGGATAGAAAAAGAGATCCCACTTTACTGCTTTGTTAGGGTTTTTCCCCCTTTTAAAATCGAGATTTAGAAAAAAAAGGAGGACAGATTTTAGAGTTTACGGATTTCGGTTAATGGCGAGATAAAAAATGGTTCGAGTTTTAATTGTAAGCTGTAATCATAGCGACAACCAGCGAGCTTCACTAGAGCTGATTAAACTGCGTGGTGGATTAGGGACGAGAGATTACTGCTCTTTGTACCCGTCTTTCAAATGAGAAAAGCGTTTTTGTCCGCCAACGATGCTGCCAAGGCGCTTGGGAGCAAACGAGAGAGAGAGAGAGAGAGAGAGAGAGAGAGAGAGAGAGAGAGAGAGAGAGAGATGACGTCAGTACGGAGACATGACGTCCAGTTAGAGAGAGAGAGAGAGAGAGCACGCACACACAAACACACAGAGTATACAACACGTGTAGATCGGATAGCATTCCCAGGGCCACACCTATAAGCGAAATAACTCTCCATTGATCTTACACGTATTTATTGCTGTTGTCAAGTCATTTTACATTTCAACTGTTTCTTTTCTTCTTATTGAAAATTCGCACCTTGGATGTGCAATGACCATCTTTTTAAGTCTTGATGCGAAAGAGACTTTATTCTCTCGTCGTAACAACAGCTTCAAAGCTGACAGCCGTATAACTCCAATACACTGGCCAAACACGCAAGCTTGCGCTAGGTTTGTTTAAATGTCTACGCAAAACTGTCGAAATTTATTTTTGTGTCTAATAGAACCGGTGTTTGAACTGACTCTTTTCGCTGACTATGACCCACCGAGGAAGCTCGGTAAAACGCAAGTACAGGGTTTGCTTTGAAATATTCCCTATGTATGATTTAGTTGTCGTAGTTCACTAGTAGTAAGAATGTAGTTCGGCGTAAACATATTACTACTGTCAATATAAAAGACGTCAGAAGTAGGCGATGAGATTTTGTTAGTTCTAAGAAAGACTGTTTGGAAAAGGCACTAAATAGGAGAATTAATGCAGCTGTGTTGATTTTAAAAATAGCATTTAAGAGAAAACTGATGTAAAAAGAAAACAGTAGTATTCAAGACAACTGTATGATAAATATCTCCAAGAATCTTTCTAATAAATAGCGCTGGAGTTTTTACAACGAATAAAGCCTATGGGACTTAAGTGGCGGATTGTTAAAACAGTAACATGCTTTTTCTCAATTAAAAAAAAAAACTTTATTAATTGTTTGGTTTGTAATGTTACAGTTGATAACAGTAAAATATACTTATATATATTTAACGGTTCTTACCACAAGATTCCTTTTAGTCTAAACGTGTGTTGCTGTTGTTTTGAAGTGCGAACTATTTTTTATTATTTATTGAGTTTCATTCTGCAATATAACAATCGCGGTTTTTGTTTTTAGTTTATGCTTCATTATTAACTAATAACAAAACATATACTTTTTATAAATATTTAAAAAATACGGACAGGTGACCATTATTTAGAGAGAGAGACCGGGGAGGTCTGTTCGAAGAGTTTCGAGGCGCATCTAACAAGTGCGGCTCTTCTTCAGAACAGATGTTTTTAAATTATCAATTTCCTGGCTGACCTAAGTTTATGTGCACAGATTAAGTCGCTGGGTTTCACAGTTTTAAATGAAGTAACTCCATACCTTTGCTGAACATGAAGTTTATAAATCAGAGTCAGTTCCGTCACAATCAGTAAACTTCTGCCAACGAGTTACAACCGAATTTATAACATTTTGAAAAAAATCTGCATTTATGGAGTCGATAGACTGTTGGAAGGCAGTTTGAACTGCTGCTCGATTGGAGGAGGATTTCATACGGAGGAGGCTGTCAAGGTGTTTGAAAAGATGTTAGTCTGTGGGAGAAAGGTCTGGTGAATAGGCTGGGTGAGGGAGAACTTCGTACCCCAAAGTGTTCAGTTTTTGAGGAGTTACTTTTGCAACATGAGGACAAGCATTGTCGTGGAGCAGGACTGGGCCTCTTCGATCCACCGATGGCGGCTGTCGTTGGCAGTGTTTCTGATGAACAACATTTAAGTAATCACAGTACCTTTCATCTCTGATGGTTTCGCCAGGTTGCAAGAAGTTATAGTGGATGATACCAATTGCAGTTCACCAGACAGTGATCATGACCTTTTTTGGGTAGAGGCTGGGTTTTGGAATGTGGTTAGGTGCCTTGTCTCCGTCGAGCTGCTGTGCTGATCGTTTACGATTGTCGTAAAGGATCCAGTTTTCATCACACGAAATGATTTGGTCAAGAAATCGGTCGTTTTAGTTTCTTATGACAAGCGAAGAGCAGATCTCCAATAGACGATTTTTGTTGTTGTTCATTCAACCCGTGAGGCACCCACCTGTCAAGTTTTCATACCTGGCCGATTGCGTCAAAATTCTGGGAAACAGTTGCAATGCTTACGTCAAGCTCTCCATCAATTTCTCGCACTGTTTTTCTTGGATCGGCTTCAACTGAGGCTTTCAGACGGTCGTCATCACAGCTGGAAGGACGTCAGCTGCCTTCCTCATCTTCGAGGTTCACATCTCCTGCTCGATATTTTGCTAACCATCGTTGTACTCTACACTCATTTGCTGTGTCCTCGCCCCATGCCTGCTCAATGTCACGAGTCGCCTCCCTCGCTCTGTGGCCTGGTTTTAACTCGTGAAGCAAAATGGCACGAAAGCCTTTTCTATCCAAACTTCACTCAGAACTCTGAGACAAATGTCCATTGTATGATTTTTAAAAGGGCTGGTTTTGCATAATGTATGCCAAAGCTCATGCTACAAAACGATATATAACTCCACCTCAAGCGTGCAAAATATGAACCCCAAAGTAACATAATATAAAAATCGAAAAAAACGTTTGTAACGACCTGATAATTACATAATAAATATTATGGTATTTTTATAAAATGTTGACAAACGATATTCTGGAATTTAAAGCGTTAAGGTATTTATGTCCCTCAACAGTCGAGGATTACGGTACCCACAAACATATTATGTATAATGTAGGTTCAAGAAACGTCCATTGTATTTCTTGAACATGTTTAAATATGTTCTTGTTACAAACGGTTAACTTTGTACTCCTGCTTATTAATTTGCTTGCGTCTCTGATCGTGGAGCATAGAAACAAACGTAACTTTAAATTTTAAAAAGTAAAAGAGAAATTCACAGATCTGAGCAACGACTATAGCAAATCATCGTATAGTAACAGCTGTGGAGACTAAGTCATAGTCATTTGCATAAGTGGCGTACTTACATTTCACGACACACAAGATGCATAACCGCCCTATGCCACCTTATACAGTTTTACCTGAGCTATGCCACCTGGCCCAGCTTTGAAGCATCAGTTTATATTTGCTTTGGATGGCTGTTTATTTAGTCAGTAGTCGTAAAGCAAAACACCTGGGGTTGGAAGGATGGACCGATTTGTCAATGAGCAAAGTCCTTATGACTCAACCTGTGCTGTGTGATACAGATCTGATGGATAGTAGATGCAAACGTACCGAAGGTGGTAGACAGAGGGTTAAGGTAATAAAAACTTGACTTTTCTTTTTTTAAACAAAAGAGCAATTACTTAAATATTATTAGTGTTAAATGATGAGATCAAGTCGGGCGAATGGGAATCTAAGTCACGCACAAGTTCCTACAGTTTGGCAATATTTCTACAAACTTAGTTCAAGCAATGTACATATAACACTGGTGAGATCCTAGCATAGGCTTAAAATATTTAATACAAACAAAAAAGTACCACCAAATGAATTTAGAATACTTGTGAAATAAATAGTTTCAGATGTGAGAGAAGTGGTATCCTCAGCTTTCAGCAACACGCTGTTAACCTTTAACAAAATGGCGATACCAGTGCAAACTGTACAATTGGCTAAACTGTCGAAAAGATTTCATATTATGAGATAGTCTTCCAGCCACGTGATAATTAATCCACAGATTAAACCGCCGGCGCTACCTAATAATAACAGGTCAAATAGGCAGCGATAAAGATTGGCTTTCTCCGTTCGCGTAACAGCCCAATGAAGCTCAGGTGAAATGACAACCTTGTTCATTAAATTCCTCTGAGTTGATCACAATATCCGACGTTCAGACCTACCAATTTATTTATTAATAAACAAGACAGAAATATATATATATATATATACATTTTTTTTTTTTAAAAAAAGTCCAAGAAGTCTGTCGGAAATTAACGGTGAAGTACCATCGGCTTTCGGAAATCAAATACGTCATTAACAGCACTCATTTGTTCAGTCTCCCGGCTTTGGTAGTGACGAAGAAATTACAAGGCAGGCCTTTGTTCGTACGTTTTCTCTCTACTTCTCCTGGTAGCTTCAGCCGGCCTTCCTCTGCGTATCCGAGCTAAGTGTTAGGTACCAGGCTGCAAATCAGAATCAAGCGGAAAAGATGAAGACTGAAATGCAATCTAAGCCATCCAGTCAGGCGCGATGCGTCTTTCCTATAATTTTATTTACGGTTCGTTTCGTTTTTAATTCCTATTTTATTTTTTTTTATTGCTTGCATCTCAGTTTAGTTAGTCAGCCGGCAGGACAAATTTGCGGAATGGATTCGGATAAGGAAATAGAAAAAAAAAAAAAAGACTTTGCCAGATTTTGCACAAAATCTACCAAAACGAAAAGAATTATTCAGTGATTAGTGCGAAGATCGTCAAAGAATAGATAAAAAGACTAATAACACGCGAGGATAGGGAAGAATTGTCACAATGATATTTATTACCTTTAGAAATTTGAGGCAAACCTTTATTCACAATGAATTCGAAGCGAGTTTAGAAATCTTCTGCTAGCTTTCTGGTCGTCATAAAGGAAAACAAACCTGTTTTACTGCATGCTAATCTACGTCTCTTATTTAAAAGACAGGTGTAAATTATTTCTGGTCCATAGATTACGGACCGAAGGTTTGATTCGGCTCAGAAGATCAGCGAAGGGAATGCTCACTGTTTGTTTGTCGGATGGTGATTAGTTGCAGAAAATGAGCCTCACCACAAGTTTGTGTTATTCCGCCAGCTCCCGCCGCCATATAGTGCGTGCCTTCTAAAACCGATACGATTCCAGTATAAAATGGCGCGTGTAGGCAAGCTGGCTTAGGACAGCGACGTCCATTAAATGCAGGAATTATTCTGGTAAAAAAAACACCAGAGATAGTGGTAATTTTTATAGTTGAGACATCCTCGGAGGCAACCAGGCTCTCCTTCTACTTGTTATCATTAACACCCTACATCTTATTTAGCGCATTAGACAAAAGTGAAAACAATTTCATCGGTAAGCGAACAAACAAATAAGTACACAAACCAGAAAATAGGGAAAATCCATATGTAAATGTGCGATATTTAGATATTTTTCATCAGACATCAATAAAATCTGCCTTTTCACATCGTAAACGAAAGGTAGTCTACTGTTTAAAGATAACAGCTGTTTATCGATGAGGGAGGGATAAATACAGCCTTCGACAAGCTGGAAATTCTACAACAGTTTCCCCCTTTTCCCTACCATAAAAAAGTAAAACAGCAGAAGAATATTTTTGATCAATATTAATGTTTATTTTTCTAGTGACAAAATTTTTTTTTTGTTGTTGTTGTTCTGGTTAAAGTGAATAAATTACCAGCGATAATTGTTAATGGTGACTAGATAAAACACCGCATCGAGATGTATGTTCTGGTCGTGAAGTTCGGTGCTAGGTTTACTAATTCAAACGACGGTGTCGCCATAGGGGGTATGACTGAGATCTGGCTTCGTCGGTCAGACTTGTTGCCAGGGTATCGCCGTCTCTTGATGTGAATACTTTGAAACATCGCGCAACCACCTCAACAATGGTCTGTTGCTGTTGTCCAAATAAAGGAATTTCCAAATTAATTTTTGCTCTCATTCCACTGACCCGACTTCTAAACAGATCTATTTGCTTTGTTTCCTGAACTCGAGGTCGCTACTCAAGTTTGGTAAGGCATCATTAAAACATTAAACGATTGTAACAAAAGACAGCACATTTAAGCTGTTATCAAAAGTAATTTGTCGGTAGCCTTCTCCCTAAATGAGTTCTTCGGTAATCGTCAAAGACGTTCTGAGAACACAACTAATTTGGCAGAGAGAAAACGCTCAATTAAAAGCACTCCACGTATAAAGCCATATGTGGGTGGAAGCCAAGGACATGATTTCAAAGAATTTCTCTGCTTGATAACTAAATAGGGAAGTATATATGAAATAGAAAAGAGGGCAAGGGAAGATGCAATCATCACAAGATAATGATCGAAAAGAATTTACATAATTATACAGTTTTGTTGTCCAAAAATCGAATTCAACCATGATTTACAGGTGCAACAATCGACATCGCAATAAATAAACTGCCAAATATTAACCTATAAGTTAAATTTTCATTGGATCACTTCTAATGGATGCCCATAGGTCTGGAGAAAGGTTAATGAGACATCTAACCAAGGATGTTTACTATCGTCAAGCACGGTGCCAACACATCATTCATTCATCAACTAGCACCTAAAATCCACCGATTACATATTAATAATTCAAAATATCTTCAGAGTTGTTAATACAGCCTGGAGAAAGATTGAAGAATACGTTATACATCCAGAACTACCACAGAATTACACGTGGAATAGACTGTTGCTGTTCCCCTGTGCCCCGCATAGCTTAGATCTGAACCCTAATACGTGCCTACCAGCAAATATCGAAAGACAGTAAGAACCAAATGAACAAGAGCAACCTCACAGCAACATCTGAAGAAAAACACAGAATGGATGACGGTCACCAATAATAATCAGAAGATTTTGGAAATCTGACTCCATGTTGTGTGTCATAGTGGCACATGATTGTGCGCTATTTGGCATTTGTATGGATTCTGGCCTCGCTAATTCTTCTCTTTTAACATAAAAGCGTTAAAAATAATAAGTTTGGGTTCTAAGTAATATTATGTGATTTTAAAATTTTCATGTATAATGATTGTTACGTGGCCTAAGATTTATAAAAGCTGTTATTAAAATAACAAATAAAGGTGAATAGATTAATTAACTTCCAGACTCATGCAGACCAAAATATTTTTTTCATTTCCATTTTCTGTTTTCGTTAGAAGACGTCACATTTTTAAAAAAAACCCGACAAAGATTAACTAACATAACGTAAATCACACGAAAGATATTCCCGAAAATCTCGTTAAAAAGTCTTAACTAATTTTCCTCTTCAATTTCTCGATTCCCTAATTTAGTATCACTCGAGATATTTTTTTAGAAAGAATCTCTTTTTATCCTGAAGACTGCCATCTGAGGATCAAAGTCTTTAAATATTTTTACGAAAATAAGAGATTATCTGTTTACTGTGAAGCCGACCAGACTCCAGCTGCCCAGAGTCTCTCTCTCTCTCTTTCTCTCTCTCTGTCTCTCTGTACCGACGTCATCTCTCTCTCTCTCTCTTTTCATCTTTTCCAGAACAGATATAACGCTTCCTAATGCGTATATCTGCCTAACCGTCTTGGATAATGGCCAGCTCACGGTTAATTAGGAAATCCAAGCGTACTGATTTGGTTTTCTGAACGAACGAATCTTTACGCTGGTCCCAGTATAGTCAGTCGTTCTACACAAAAATCAATCTTATAAAATTCAAAATTTTGCAAATTTTAAATTACGAAAAAAAGGACAAAATTTTTATGTGTCCTTTTCTGTCTCCACTGATAATTATAAACAGTTTTTAAAGTTATCTCATTTTAAAAAGATTTCTTGACAGTAATTGTTTTGCAAGAAACTCGTTAATAGTAGGACTCTGTACTCGGACTTTAGATTTTCAACAATAGACATCACCGAGGAATAAAAGGCTGTTTGTTGTGAAAAAAAGATTTTTCAATCACGACGCCTTTGTTAATTTTTATTTTTATCTTACAGAGAAACCGTTTGCAGTAATATAATTCGTACATCTTTCATTGTGCAATGTCAAGAAAAAATCTGAGATTCCCCGTGGCCTCGGTCTGGCGCAGGTACTGGCAACACAGTTTCGTTTCGCTCTTATTTCCCAGCCGGTCCTGTGACTTTTTTCCGGGTATTCCACTTTCTTCCGATATTTAAAAATAAAATTTTTTAGTAAGTTCTCGTGGCGCTGGATGATTTATTTCAAGCGGAAAACAATATGCTTTCTTGCTAGGGATTTCTCCCTTCCAGAGACTGATAAATGAAACTCCTTTATCAGATTCAGGAAAAGAAAGTCATAGAAGAGGCTCGGCCTAAAGCTAACCCTTTATTCGCCCAGTCTCACATAGTTATACGACAGACGTTTCCAGATGGCTTGGAGATCAACTGATGACCATCGTTTGACAGGTGCTCTCTGTAAAGAAACGTTTACTTTGGGCGATCAGTTCTGTCTACAAAGGTTTTCTTTTAGTTTATTTGCTAAAATCTGTGAAGTTTATAAACGTTCAGAGCCACCTAAGCTAATTTATAGGGAAGGAAATAACCATATCGATTAAAAGATGCAAAATTTAACGTAAGTAATAAAGTTGACATTATTTAATTTAGACACCCTGTCACGAAATAGTTCACAACAAATGTTTGACAAAGATCGGCTCAGAATTCAGATATCTGATATGAAAAGAGGTGAGCGGCACCATATTCAATCTGTTGTGCGTAATTAGGTCTAAACTTAAAAGTTGTAAGTCATTTTTTAAAATATATGTGGAGTTAAAATTAAATTATAATTTCATCGCCTAAAAAAGAAGTACGACGTATTGTCAAACGTGTGGTACACAAGTCTTCGGTGATATTGGTCACACCTAAAGAACCAAAACATAACAAACCTGTGCCATTCCACGATGTAAGTCCCACTCTTAGACAATATAAGTCATTCCCGACCGTTTTACAGTAATTTAGTGCAACATTGCATAATTCTGTAGTTTAAATATGTACAGAATAAACAATTACGAATGGCTTTGTAAAATTCATCTAAAATACCTTATTATTATAACAGTTTCCGATCAGTTCTGGTCCCAGGCGATATACGATGACACTGTTAATGTCTTTGAAAATCAACGCAGAGTTCTGTAGTTTTGAAGTAAACCTGAGTAACATACCACCTGTACTTTACGATTAGAATTCTACTTTCATTATCGTCTATGCTCGGTAATGCAAGTAGAATTACGTATACTTTTGGAGATATTTGGTCAACGCTCCAAAAGACAGCAGTGATCTATTAAACATAAAATTGCCTCTTCCAAAGGAATGGACATAAGTAACAACACAGCCCTATAAAAATAGGTAAAAGGGAACAAAGATGAGCTCCACAAAATCTCGTAATATAATCCGATCAAAGATAAACGTCAGGTACTGGACGGAGATGGACTTCATATATTATCATTTAGTCTCGCGAGACTTCAGAATTTAAAACCTTTTTTCGTTCTTGTTTACGGCTCGTAGTTAATGTCGATACAATCAAAAAAACACTATTATTATTTGTATATATGTCCAATCATGCTGGCCTAGCTGTACCCTGAGACTGTAGTTAAAGAAGCGCAGTTGTTTTCATGCCTTCAAGATTTCAAAACTTCCCTTGAAAAGTGTCTTTTTATTGATCCGAACAGGTCAGGGTTGGGAAGACATGGACTGCAGAATATTCTCCATGATAGCTGACGTATTGTGCCAAGCCATAAGTAGCACCAAGCAAACACCAGCATTATGTTGTAACAGAAAAGAATTTCTTTGCTAATCAAATATATCCGCCAGTAAATCGTAGTTTCATACGGTAAAATCTGCATTGAACTTGGTGTCTTTCGTCTAGAGATTTGACAGAAAGAATGATACTTACCCTCCGAGATACTCTAAGCTTCTGGGAATTGATGCTGGTGCCATAACTTCATGCTAGAGACTTTTATTCCGGTGTGTAGTGATGGATTATGTTACGATTTTGTCCATAAAAATCATGTGCCTCAGTGTTAGCCCAGTACTTTTAGCGTTAACGTTAAAACTTTTTAAACCTGCATAGTTTTTTTTTTTTTTTTTGGAAATCAATGCACCGACACCTTGACGAAGATCGATATAAAATATTGTTTCCGCTCTCAAAAAAAAAATAGATGACAATCCTTCATGACGCGAACTAACGTTATTGTCTACGCAGTTAACATCCACTGGTAAACTGCTTTCAGAACGTCATCGCTGAACTGCGCTGCAAGTTTGCGATAATTTCCGGTAAAATCAACAACAAAACCTATCCAGTTATCTATCTTATGGCTCCTTCACTCACACCACCAGTTGCCATCTTAATTCTGGCATACATCAGCGCCACTAGAAATATTCGTGCGTGCCATTCATCTTGCGATCAAATTGGTGTCATGTATGTGCCAAGTTGGGAGAGAAGATATATTGCATGCATCCACAGTTCCTATCAATAGCGTAGCCTTTGCTCGTTATTTTGAAAATGTAAATAAAGCATGTATTCTATAAATTACTTCAATATAAACCTTGTAACCTATTGCCAGAGAAATTACTTAAACCAAACACTAGCTAAGAAATAAAATAGAATGACTTAATTAGAACACATGCGCTATTTATGATTAATATTTATCTCTGACTGCAATTCCATAAAGCAACTTAAGAGAGTAATAATTATTTTGGAGTCGATGAAGACGTCATACTGTTCACGTGATAAACAGGTGGTTTTGTACATCTATAAGGAACTAACTTCTGAAGGATTATTGATCGGAAATTCATCAGTCTGGCTCGATCTAGCCTACTCATTTTTGCTTCCTCGCTGTAATTTCCCCTGCCCACTAGCTTTTACGAAAAAAGATATGATTCGTAAATTCACTTTTATTCGTACAATGCTACAAAGGAGAATGGAAAAAAAAAACTGATCGCGGATTTAAAGAGATAAAATCTCCACCATTATCTCTTCGAAAATTAAAGGTGAATCATTTTCTTACCTGATAAGAATCAAATTTTGTATAAAATAAGATTTTATTGTCAGCCTCGGATAAGTAGCTCAAGCAATCTACATTTTCAACTTTTTACTTGGTAATGCAGTGGAAAGGTAGTATAGATGTAGGTATGTATATATGATTTATGCTAAATTTCAAGCAGCAAGAATTTAAACAAAGCAACATTTTTTTTAAAATCACTATCTCTAATGTCGGAAAATTATCGACGTTTCGGAGAACCTCTTCTCTTGCTGTCCTCAAAATAGTTCCAGTTATGACTGCTGAGACAGCTTTCGTTGATCTCGACTTCATTATCAGTGATGGTCTCCACACTATAACTGAGCAGCTAATTATCACCACCATCATCGTCCTCCTCTTCTTCCTCTTCTTCTTGAGCTCCTCCTGATCCAGAAGTCGACAGTCCGAGATCACGTGTTCATAAGCCAAGATAGACGATGGAGAAAGGGTGCTCGCGTGTTGGACTTCCATAACCCTTTCACGTCGAGTGTTTTTGAAGTGGGAAACAGTCTTTTTCTCAGCACACCAACTGTAAGTCCCTACCACAACACTCTATTTGTAGATGTAGGAGGAAAGTATAGGATACTCCCGTGACCAGATAGTGAAGGAGAGCATAAAGGGACCATGCCAGGTACTCAAAACCGACTCGGTCGCTCGACATTAGCAGTTCGTAGACTGCAAATCGTTTTCTCGAGTGTTTCTCCAGTGGTGGGTTGTTTGGCCTTCTCGAATGTTCTTTGACTGTAAACAAACTCCCGCATCCAGCTGTTCGTGTGTAATATACAAATGGTCATCTTCGGTTACGATGGGCAACCATTATTATAGAATAGTACAATAAAAGAAGTCTGCTGCTTTACAGTGATGCTTTTAGCGAAAGAAGTAAATGCAGTAAGGAATCTAAATCCCAAAAGTCTGTTTTTCGACCAATGAACAGTTAAGCAAAAAAAATAAATAAATTTACACTTTAGTATCTTCGTATATTTCTTTACCTACGCAAACCTGAATTCCACAGTATCTCTATTGATATCCCATAATATGCCTTACCTTATGATTTGAAAATAAAACTGGACTGACTGGTTGTTTTAAAAGAATTCTTCTTCATTCTTCATCGTGTGTGTGTAAGCAGCGTCTGGAGAAAGAATTATCTTCTTAATATTAAAGTTGTATAGTTCACCCAGCATTAAAGTCTAAGGAATTCTATCAAATCGTGTATGCGTCAAAAGCTTTCATTATATACATATTTTTAAAAAAAAGTCTTTATCTGTACCATAATAATTTAAGAAGAAAAAAAAAGATTTCGAATATGAAAGAAAGGGAATAAGCTGAAGAAAAGGTTTTCAAACACGAGATTATTTTCAATCAGTCAAAAAGGAAAACGGAGAAACTCAAAGTGCCAGAAGGTGAAATATCCGGTCCATGATGAACTCTTTGTCATTTCACATTTTTACTTCAGAGACTACATAATACAGCAGCTAGTACGAGTATCTTATTTTATCTTTGACCTGCTGTCTATACCTGATTGCCAATAGAAATATTTTTAAGTTGAAAATATCTACAAGTTTGGGCGTCTTTTAAAAATTTTATTCGTTCTGCTTCTCTCTCTCTCTCTCTCTCTCTCTCTCTCTCCATCTCTCTCTCTCTCTCTCTCTCTCTCTCCATCTCTCTCTCCATCTCTCTCTCCATCTCTCTCTCTCTCGTATCTTAAGGCAAATACGCAACAGTTTTTGGTTGTCTAAATTTAATAAGAACGAGCTTTGGAAAAAAACAGATTTGATCAGAAAATCGAAGTCGAGCCAACCTTTTTAAATTGAACAATGGCATTACAAGAAAAATACTTACGGATAACGAGTTTTCTTTAAGTTAAATGTATCTGACACATTTTAACAAAATCTTCATCATCATCTTATATTGTTTCTCATCACTAAGAAATTAACAGTTTTTATTTATAAACGAAATTTTAAAAAAAAAACCAGCATTAAAAAATATAGCCACAAGTGAGGAAAATAATAATAATAACTGAGAATCTGAAACACTTTAAACAGAATAATTGAGATGCTGTTTTGGGGAGGTGGTAAATAAAAATAGATTTCTAATGAGTAAAATGAGAAGGAAAACAGAAAAAACGACAAGTAGAAGTGGCTAACCGAACAAAAATAAGTACCCGGAATATTTTAAAAGTAAAATGAACAGTAATACATGCATAAACTTTATGACAGAAATTAAAAATTAATATTGCTTATAAGTCTTGATACTTTTAAGGAGGTAAAATTAAAGGCATACGATTAGTTTCATGTCGCTGATCGATCTCAGTACCGCTGGGATTTCTGTCAACATCCTACACACATCTTGCCTTCTTTCTACCGATGCTCTTAGATGGCAGAGTTTGGTCTTCTGCCATCAGTTACGTGCTAACTTTATAGTATATGTATCCAATAGGCAAACGATGTTTTTATTACGATGATTCTTCACAGTTCTTTATTAAATATTTGGTTTCTAATTGTTATTTTTTAATTAAAAGATAAAAGCAGTATAATGCAAGTAAACACACCTTATGAGTGCAAAACTCACTTTAAACCTCGCAAGGATTGATTGAAACAAACGGGTTTTTGACGGAGAAGTTTTTGGAAAGTATATCTACAACTTCATGGCGCGACTTGTTACTGTTGCTGTTCTTCACAAAGTCTTGTTATTTCGCAGTAGGAGGAAAGATTTTTTAAATATGTTTTTACTTTGTTTTTTAAGCGAATGTGAAGCCTGTTCTTTCTTTAAGCATTGCCGCGGTTTGTTTGATTCCAAGCCTGAAAAGAAGCATCTTGAGACACTGGCTACTGACAACTTCTTGAATATACGGACTCCTTCACTTGTCGTTCGAACAGATAGCGCACCACGTTAGATGTTCACGTCTATAAGAGGGCCAGAGGTTGTCACGTGTTGTCATTTCGGTGTTTGTTTAAATACCTAGATAAAATAATGACAAACTAATGAAGCCAAAAGCTGATTTCGCAATGCAGTTTGAAAACTCGCTTAAATGTAATCATGCGAATAACTAACAGACTTCAATAATAATGGTAATAATAATAGGTAAATTTTAATGTTTGAGTATTTCTTCACTATGAAGACTCGTTACGACTGTCTGTCGAAGGTTAGGACATCCAAAGGAGGTTATTTGCCGAGCTGCGCTCAGTCGTTATTACTGACCTCGAAAGTCGGCAGATTATCAGCCGCACACCTATGTTGCCGGTGTCAGACCATCACAGGTTCGATCGCGGCGTGCAGACGCAGAAGGAGTCGATGACAGATTGCCTGACGGCTGGTCGTAAATACTTCGTTTGTTCCCTCTCGTTAGCTCTCCCATTACCGAAATGTGTTTCCTCATCGCAGTCGTGTCTTCTGCTTTTAAACAAACAATTAAACCAGCAGCTTCCGCAACTCCTATTCACTTTGCCGGAGCTTCATTTTGCTGATTTGTTTCGACTCATAAGTGGCGTTGATTTTCTTTGAGGAAATAACCGTCTGTTTAGAGAAGTTCACAAAATAACAAAAGAAAAAGCCGTTTCTAAAGATTCATCTTTCTGAAAACGGGCACAAATTATTCAAACCGCGAAGACCCCCCCCTGAAGGACATTTGCAGAGATATGAGTGCAATCGGATTAATCTCGATAGAGAGTTCGAAGCTACTTCCGCCTTTCCTCCCCCGTCTTCACGGGCAAGCTAATTAAGTATCTCGCCTTCATCTCAATGCTCATTAAATCGCGATACTTATATTGCTTTTAATTAAAATCTGTTGGCATTGTGGTTATGTGGAATCCTCCCAAACGGGCTGCCAATGCGACTCCAAAAGCCGCCAGGTCCATTAGTAACCCGAAAGTTTGTGTTTTCTTTCACCAAACCTTTTAGCTGTTGACTTATCCTTACTATTTTTCTTTTTTTTGTTTCAGATTTTCAACAAACGCCCTCTGGTGGAGACTACCTCGACGGTACCATGGTTACTTTCCTGTCCGAGTTCCAAAAGAAAAAAATTGCTCATGTTTTCAATGTTTTTTACGGTGAGTATTAACTCGGCTATCATGGAAATCTCAAACCTGTAGGATCCTATTAAATGTTTTATTTACAGTGGAAACGACTCTCGGTTTGCTAAGAAAGAAAATCAGCCCCGAAGCTTATGGATAATTTTGAACATCATATTTAACAAATATATACATTTCTTAAAATGAAGGTTGGAAGACAGGCTAAGAGAATCCATATCGGATACGACAACAGTGCTTATGGCGTCGCATAATGGCAAAAAAATATCGATGGATGACGCCTCGTGATATGTTTAAAACTTAGCTTTCGCCTCGCAGACTCGACCGTCTTTAGAGTAAAGAAAGAATTTATGAGATGTTGTATTTGTATTATGCCAAAGAATCAAAATGTTACAGTCTTTGATTGGTTAAAAAGTTCAGCCGGATGGTTAGCCAACCGAGAAACTCATGTTGTCCTGTTTACCTGCGACGTATCACTGATCTCTGCAAGTTCCATCTCTTTCTGTAAAAGCTTAACTTCTAAATTACCTCATTCTTGCCTAAAATATAATTGGCAAAATTGCAGATTTTGAATTCATAAAGAGTTTTGAGTTGTCGGAAGTCATTAATTCTTTTGGCTGTCTACACTTGAAACTTCTAGGGAACAACACTAACGATTGCCCATAGCATCAACACGGCCCGAGCTCAGATAGGCAGATACTCAGTCTGGGCGGAATAGTCTTTGCCACCTATTTGCCTTTCATGGTCGCCAAAGAGTCTCGAACGTTAGGGAGAGACGTACCTCCGCCCACGTCCTCGGCCGAGGTGTCTGAGGAAATAAAGCTAGAGTAACTCTTCTACTTTACTCGGGTGGGGATAAGACTGCGTATAGATAATGACTCACCGTTTATTTTCTGTAGAGGACAGGCCCTGACAAATAATTTTTTTAAAAAAAGCAATCGGAATCAAAATCTCACATCGTCAAAAATCCCAGCGCAGTTACATGGTTACAGAAGAAGAAAAACAACCCATTATCTGTTTCTGCAGTAAATAGGGGTTATTAGATCTGCTCAACTAAAGGTCAGTTTATCTGTGAGCGAAATCATTGCTAAAAGGTGCAGATTGGGCTGAAAAATCTCCAGCGCGCAGGGACACGTGTAAATTAAATAACCACGATAGAAGATCGTCTGTTTCAGGACAGCCGTGTATTCAGAGGCTCGTTGGTGAGTGCTTCCGGAACTGAGATGGTCGGTAGTGCTGGCTGGCCCTTCTGGTAGAATGAAGCCGGAAATATTCAGAGAATTTAAGGATCAATACATAAAAAAAAAAAATTCTGTACTCTCTATTTCGCAACTTATTGGTGTTCTTCTAATAAAAGTCGGTGGCAGTACATATTTCTCGAAGTCGTGCACGGGCTACACTAATAAAAACAATAGAAAGTAACAGCAAAATATTAAGAAAAACATCATTCCCTACTAAATGTCTGTGGGGGGGGGGTAAAATTGACGAAAACGTAAAATAAAAGATGTGTTTAACGTGACACTGTCACATCGCATTTGTACAGCTTTAAATGCTCTGAATCTTTATTATTTCGATACATTAATTATCAGAATGTCGCGAAACTTCAACGTTGTTATAAAGACCAAAGTTGGTTATTGTAATCTTTAAGGTTCTATGTTTAAAATAAACAGTTCATAATTATTTTTGCTATTACCGATGGATGTAACTGGCTTATCTGTGCTATAATAATCCCTAAAATTAGCTAGCACACGTGCCTTTGAGCGGTATTGTGTGCGTGTACATATAAAAAAAACGTACGCGCATATACTCGTAGTGGCTTAAAATCCACAAACAAACTCTATCTGAAATACTGTTCGCTTACATTGAGAACAACAAGTCGGGGGAAAAGACTGAAAGAGACCGCAAATTTTGGGCTTTAATTTGAGTAAAACAAATTAAACTAAATTCAACGAGATTTCGAAGAACAAGTTTCCAATATTGAGATTCTTATCACTGTCCAATATTTTTTCTTTTTTTAAAATTAAATCGAAGGATATTCCTTCTCTATCTGGATTAACCCTCCACGTCGTTACAGCGGAAATGACCCGGCATTCAGCTTTAATTACAATCCGATATCTCATCCTTTTCTTCTTTTTTATATATATAAGGAAACAACAAACTGTAACCAGTATCATAAGTCAGCGACATCCAGATGATGACAAAATTATTGGTTATTTATTTATCATACACAGAGAGGGAGACGATTATTGAAAACAGCGGCGAGCTGCTTTCGTAAACGTGCAGTGATCGAACCCTCTACATGTTCGGTTAACGAGGGCGGGCGACCGTCGATCGATACTCGGTTCCCTGTTCAGTATTCGAGCGGCGAAGTCCATGGTGTTGATTTTATTTGACCTTCCTCATACTGGGGGCATTTTGAGCTGGCCAGCGCCTGGTATACGCAATTTAATGGCTCCCTAAATTACCCTTAAAAGCGGGGGTGTATAAAATCTAAAATACTATTGTATGGGCGAATACTTAATATATTGTTGCCAATACGCAACGATGCGGGGGCCTAACTGCGCCTTAACACGGGCACGACCCTGTCTTTCTGCCTTGTCAAATGCAAGAGTTTATGAAGTCGTAATGGAGATAGAATCCGTGTTTTATTCACTCCTCCGCCACGGTTCTTTTCGGAGGACATCGAACAAAGTTCTGGGTCGTACCGACTGTTTTATTGCGAGAACCTTTTGTAGTTATCGGTTCCCGGCAACTGTCTTAGCCGGGGGAACCTTCAAACAGCACCTTTGTTTTATATTCTGCTACAGCGGATCTAAAAACCATCGGCCTGGAAAATCACTGGCGTGTTATACACTACACCACCAGCATCTCGCAATACATTACCGGGCAACCGAATCTAAGTCTCTTGATACCAACTGGGGCGTGCTCGCGTGACTTTACAAAGGGAAAACGGTGCGGAGAATATCGATTATGCACATTTTTAATGGACAGTATTTCGTTAATGCGATATCAAATTCCAGGAAGTCTCATATTTAAAAGCCTTTAACCCTGTTTCTTTACTATATTCACCAACCGCTTTTTTAAAAGCTTTTCAGATAAATATATAAATAGCAATTTAGTAAATCGGTTTTGAATAGAACCGTTGCTGCTTTATATATATATATATATATATAAATATGCATCATGTGGTTAAATATTTGCGCTGTTTTGTTTTATTAATCGCTATAAATACAAAAGATAAATAGTATAATATTCGATGATTTTCTCTTACATTCTATTTATATTAGATATCATTCCATCTCTTGGGACATCTAAAGCGTGGATTGGGGGAGTGGAGACTACATATTGCCTAAAAAGAAAAGGTCATAAAGGGGATTAATTGAAACTGCAATAGTTGTGTGTGTGTGTGTGTGTGTTCCTTATTAGCATTATAAGCGTAGTTCAGATGAAAAAGATCCGGGGCACTAGTCTCGCAGATAATGGCGCTTTGCTTGTTTCCGGAAGTCACCACGAAAGAACTCTATCCGACTCTGCGATCTTTAACTTTTAAAAAAAAAGCCGACATATTTTCCGGTTCGAAGAAGAAGAAGAAGAAGAAGCCGCTGTATCCGCAGAACGGCGACAAGAACAAAGCCACGGGGTCGGACGCTCGCACATATACAAAAGAACCCGTTTTCGCGAACAGAGCCAACCAGCTGCGTTAGTGTGCATTCGGTCATGGTTGTGTCTTTAATGCTTCTTTAAACGATGAGAAGACGTAACGATCAATAATAATCATACTAAGACATCTTGTGATTAGGGGGGGAGGTACTGGAAATTATATAGAGAATTAATGTCTGTGTTTCCAAACAGAGGAGATTGTTGGCTGAACCGGATGCCACTTAAGTGGGTTTAGCAGATCCAACGTGTAACTGTTGATAATCATATGAGAGCTGTACTCGTCTTGGTGTTTTTATTTCCAGTATTTATATGAACGACAGCAAAGCTTCTCCCAAATGTCTCTTGAACCATGAGCGTCCGTCAGCATCTTCACGCTGTCAATAAGAGCATCTTTACTGTGGGCATGAAACTGATTTAGTAAAACTGAAGTTTGAAATGAAAAAAAAAAAAACTCGGCTTTATTAATTTCTGCAAACGATTAAAAAAAAAGAAAGAGATTCTTTCCCGGGAATCCTCGTGTGTAGCATTGCATTGGTGTATTTAACGTTGTTCGGTTAATCTTCTAGCATTAGAACTACGTGAGAGCTTTCAATCCTGCTGATGTTCAGATTAAGCTATCTAGATTTCTGTTTTCTATTTTTAATCAGTTTGGAACTGCCGGAGATGTCCAAACGAGACCCGGATCCGGATACCATTACGCCGATTCTGTTTTAGCCGAGTTTTATTTGAACATCTTTGTTATATGGCAGAAAAACCAACAAATTTTTGGGTTTAATATTTAATAACTGACTCTATTTTCTTTCTTTTTTATTTTAGATTGCAACCGGGATGGCGTAATAGAATGGACTGACTTCGAATTGGCAATCCAAGTAAGTATTTTAGTTAGATTTTATGACGCCTTTTCTGATGGTATACTGAATGGCCTCCATGGCCGATAGCCGGAGATGGCCGTTGACATATAAAGAAGAAATCGCCTGAGCGCATGAGACTCTCTAAAGTAGTGTAACCAGGTGTCGAAGAGTATCCGAGAAGGGCAGACAACTTTCCGCCGTTAACCCGGAAAGGGATCCACCTATCGGCTAATAACCGGGCACCTACTAACCGCTCTTGTAAATAACTTAGAAACCTTAATGGGAATTAGAGTATTGAGAATACCAGTGTAAACCATTTTACCATCGCTAGTAGAGAAAGTATCTTTATGCATTTCTCATCCCAGTATGGATGTCTCCGTAACATTAGCTGGTTGAGATGGGGATGATAACTGCAGTAAAACTACCAAAAAACAGACATTATTCATTACTTTCATTACAGTAGATTGTGCGGTTGATTTTACTTAACACCGACAGCAGATTGGTTTTAATGAAGCTCTGACTGAACACTTCAAATGCTGCAATATCTGTTACTTTTGTTTCTCTACTAACTGGAAACAAATGTTCCAAAAAAAATACCAAAAATGTTAGCTCGCTGATCATTCACACATTCGGACCAACGGTTAGAAAAATCGCCACATACTTGGGCACTCTCCCCCTTCCCAAAAAGTAGGATGCAGGAGTCACGTGTTAACCGACATTCCGCCCTTTTTTATCAGCCGTTGGGAAATTCGCTGACCCGAGACCGGGCGGTTCGTGCGCAATTTTGCTGTTAATCTGTTGCATCCCTAAGCTTAATGCATCGAACAGCTGTTTATTTTGGCGAGAAAGGTCTAATCGCTGCAAGCGTATAACCTCGGATAAATCTGGGCGGCCTTTTTTTTTTTTTCCTTTTCATTACAGGGGGCTAATTTAGCGCATAGCGTCCTCGTTTGTTAGGGTGGCTAGCGCGGCGTTATCCACGGAGTGTCCCAGCTCCCTTTTTTTTAATCTTGGCTTTTTTTTTTCGGAGTTCTCCTATTCTTCTAATCAGACGAGTGCTAGAAGTTGGTTTAGTCGTGGGTATTGTTCCCGGCGCTATGTAACTCTCCTCCAAAACACAATCAATACTAATGAGTTGAGTTTCGGACTGGGATACCGCAGCAAGGAACGCGACAGCGAGCCAACTATTCTTTTCACCGAACGCTGTAACATTTGCAGTGTGTTTACTTTCAGTTTAAATATTAACGACACTACAAAGGCTACGATTACTTGATGTTAAATACAAGTATCAAATATTAAAGATAATCAAAACACTACACATTTACACGGCATTATATATGGATTAACTATTAAAAATGGATAAAATTAGAATTACTCGATATTTATGAGATATTAAATATTAAAGCTAGTGAAATCCAATTGTTCTGATGACATACAATGATCAAGATATTAAAGCCAGATAAAGTTTTTTCTTCTGTTTTCAAGGCTTTCAGTAAAGAACAAATGCGATTTTTTCCAGTGCAAGATTGAAACTTTTAACTAAGACAATTAACATATGTAACGACTTTCTTGGTGCTTCTGTTACGATTTTCTCTTTAAAGTTCGGTTCGGTACATCAGCACGTGGCTGGTAAGCTGCGATCTTGCAGAGAATTTTCTTTTTTTTTTTTTTCTATGTCTGACGTTCGATGTAACGGCAAGCACGGCGTGTGTCTGTTTTGGAATTCTGTTATTTCATTACCAGAGAGTTTCCAGAAAAGGGAAATCTCGTACTAACGACGCTGTGATATTTGTCTCTTATTCCCGGGATTTTGATCACTGTTCGACTGCTTCCTTTGTCTTTTTATTTTCCCTTTTCTGCCTACAATAGGACAAAGCTGGTAGTCAGTAACAGCTCTCGCCACGCTGTACTTCACAGTGACGCAACACGTTACCTTACAAAGGAAAACCTTTGAATGTAGGCAAGCTTCTTTCGACGGATTCCTCAACTGTGTGTTATGTTTCATCGTCTACGTTTAGGAAAGGAATTGAAATTAAAATGAACATTACACCAGGAGGGTTGGTTATCACATCCGACAATATTCCACAAAAACAGATCTTGCAGACATTTTGGAGAAATATGGCTATTTACATTTAAAAATCCATCCTATTTTATATTTATTATTGGAGCTGAGAATCTTTGGGTGTTTCTGACCGATTGGTTTATAATTGACTTCTTTAAAAGAGGAGTTATAAAATTAGGGGATAAAAACTATATTTTAAAAGATAGTTATAAGCTTGGGTTTCAGTCAAAAAATGCAAAATCTTCAGGAAGCACGATTAAATTGAGCTGGCTACAAAAATCAAGTTGGTGGCTGTTGCTTTTCGCCTTGATAGGTTGTTTCCCTTGCACATTACTGAAATCAGACGCGTCACTTCACACGTGACTATTAACGAATGTGAAGGTCAACGCTGGCTTTAAGTATTGCAGTTTTATAGGTATTAGCACCTTATCATTATTACCTTTTTCCACATTAAATCCTGGAAACACCTTTTGGGGGGTCACTATCTAGAAAGCCCGAATACACTTCACGCTTCCCAAAAACTTAACAGAAACCTCTTACACCGCACATTTAAGCGAAATCTTTTAAATATCCAGGTGGTAACATTAAGATTGATTTCTCCACTATTATAACTAGATGCCAAAATCGTGTTCTTTTTAGATGATACATAGATCCCAATAACTGACAATCTCGTAGACGCGGACAAGCAAATGATTTGATCTCTTAAGTGTGGTGATGTATAAACAAAACATTTGAATACAAGAGATTAATTTGTGATGCAATCTGGAGATTGGTACACAACAAACATTCTACAGCCGTCAACACAACTCTCAGCAGAAGTTAAATTTTGTCGTGTGATCGAACAGGCCGAAGTCAAAATAAAGTGATTTAGAGACCTATATATTTATGGTGTGAGAGAGAGAGAGAGAGAGAGAGAGAGATGGAGAGAGATGAGAGAGAGAGAGAGAAGAGAGAGAGAGAGAGATGGAGAGAGAGAGATGGGATGGGAGAGAGAGAGAGAGAGATGAGAGAGATGGAGAGAGATGGAGAGAGAGAGAGAGAGATGGAGAGAGAGAGAGAGAGAAGAGAGAGAGAGAGATGGAGAGAGAGAGATGGGATGGAGAGAGAGAGAAGAGAGAGTGGAGAGAGGATGGAGAGAGAGAAGAGAGAGAGAGAGAGAGAGAGAGAGGAGAGAGAGATGGAGAGAGAGAGAGATGGGATGGAGAGAGAAGAGAGAGAGATGGAAAGATGGAGAGAGAGAGAGAGAGAGAGAGGAGAGCGAGATGGAAGAGAGAGAAGAGAGAGAGAGAGAGAGAGAGAAGAGAGAGAGAGAGAGAGAAGAGAGGAGAGAGAGAGAAGATGTGGGATGAGAGAGAGAGAGAGAGAGAGATGGAGAGAGATGGAGAGAGATGGGAGAGGAGAGAGAGAGAGAGAGAGATGGCGAGAGAGATGGAGAGAGAGAGAGAGAGAGAGAGAGATGGAGAGAGGAGAGAGGAGAGATGGAGAGAGAGAGAGACCTAACATTTTATTCTACCTGTTTTCTAACCCAGAACTGCCTTTTCCACTTTCTTATGCACCTAATAATTTTTAGTATGGAACAAAATCAGCCGATCGCGGAAAACTTTAATTGGTTGGGCAGGGCCCTGGGATCACTCGTCTATCTTAATTAGTTTTTTCTGTTGTTCTTACTTAAAAAGATGTCAGTGGTGATGGATTTGGGAGATTGTTCGTGTGAGTGATGAGATGTCACAATATTACTACTACTCGCACGCTTATCCACTGTGGTCAACGACGAGCTGCTTCTGTTTATCATTAAAACGCATCTCCTGCTAACCCTGATGGCATTAACCAGGCAGAGGAAATTAGCGAACACGAGTCACTAAGGAATCCCCAATAGTAAGATTATTGGATTTTTCAAACTAATGCATTAAAATTGAAATGAATCTGATTTCATAAGGAAATCACGTACACGGACAAACATACATACACATAGACACACACAGACACACACAGACACATAGACAACACACACACACACACAGAGAGACAAACACACATACACATGGACACACACAGACACACACAGACACATACACATAGACACACACACACACACACACACACACACAGACAAACACACATACACAGACACACACAGACACACACAGAGACACACAGACACATACACAGACACACACAGACACACACACACAGACAAACAGACACATACACAGACACACACACACACACAGACACACACAGACACATACACATAGACACACATAGACACACGCAGACACTCACAGACAACACACAGACACACAGACACATAGACAACACACACACACACACACACACACAGACAAACACACATACACAGACACACACAGACACACACAGACAGACAAACATACATACACAGACAGACAGACAAATACAAATACACAGACACACACATACACCGCGTTTGCGCGGATCTGATTTTCATAACTCTTCACCGTGAGCTATTTTTAGACTGGATCAGGTCAAGAGAACTTGAGGAAACAATATTATTTCGTTAATTTGTTATCTTTTAACCACAGAATCAGACGACAAGTGAAAGTCTGGGTAAAGAAGCGAAGTAGATTTAAGTGTCTTGTTTGAAGTCTGGTAGCAGTCGGGCCGACCGATGCAGGGTCCCTCTTCACTCAAACTGAACGTCGCGACTCATTTCCAAGCGGACTTTAAAAGTTTTGTAATATATATCTAAAATGTGCACGATTCACGAGATCTCTGGTCTCCGTATAATAAAACTTATTATGCTTATTAAGCAAATCTTGTAACCAAGAATTCGTTTGTTTATCGCAGATATGAGAGCCAAATGCAGAAGCATCTCGCATTAAACATAAAAAATTTTAAAAGCGCAATCCTCGGTCTGCAGCAGAAGGCGGCCCCAGCTACTCCATTAATCGACAGCCAATATCCGCTACTGACTCGATATGTCGAGGAAAATCTTTTTTGCAAACGTGTTATGAGTAGATGAGATTAATTTCCTAGCTCTGATCCCGCTGAGCGAATATTACCAAACGGAAGGACAGCAACGACAGAAGCTTCTCGCCGGTACATGGAGCGGCTCTGTTACTGGCAGACGGAATGGATTCAACAGACACAAATCTGGATTAAAGGATTAAACAGACAAACGGAAGAAAAGAGTAATTAATAAAAATGCTTTCGAGTATTTTCGCGAACGTTTCTAAGAGTTGACAAATAGCTCTCTGCGTTTGAAACGTTAGTCTCATCCATCCATCATCGATGATCAGATGTGAAAGTCTGTCAATCATTTACGCTCCAAAAAAACGGTCTTTAGCAGCGACAAGAAACCGAACTAACGGCAAGTTCGCTTTTTCGTTTTCGCGATTTTAAAATTACTTCAGATGCTGGCGGGGGGGGGGAGCCTTTTTCAAGCCAGTACTTCAAAGGTCCAATCGCAGAAAGACTGTAAAAACAAAACTAAAGAGACGGGGGGGGAGAAATCACACACGTTGTTACATGTTGCGTGGTTATTGCTGCCACTCTGTGGTTTCCCGTCGATAAAAATACGACAATCACGGCTAACGGTAGATAACTCTTCTCATCTAAATGTGCGGGCCGGTCGCTTGCCCCGGCCACCAATACGAGTTATTGCTAACTTGGACAGTTTTCGAGAAAATGGTCCTACTATCGTGCGTGACAGACACACAAAAACCCCCCTAATGCGCGCATTAGAATATTGCGCGTTCCTGAAAGTTCCCTTTTAAAATGAGTGTTCAAAATAACATATTTTTCCCTTAAATATCCATTTCTATTACATACACACACACAATTCTTCTCTCTCTCTCTCTCATCATCATCTCTCTCTTCATCATCATCTCTCTCTCATCATCATCATCTCTCTCTTTCTATCTCATCATCATCTCTCTCTCTCTCTCTCTCTCTCTCTCTGTCTCTCATCATCTCTCTCTCATCATCATCATCATCTCTCTCTCTCTCTCTCTCTGTCTCTCATCATCTCTCTCTCTCTCATCATCATCTCTCTCTCTCTCTCATCATCTCTCTCTCTCATCATCATCTCTCTCTCTCTCTCATCATCATCTCTCTCTCTCTCTCTCTCTCTCTCTCTCTCCTCGTTTTCCTTTCAAATTCCAGACCATACGAAAGTGATTTATTCAGTACTTCCTTACTTTCGACGGTGAATTATTTCTTTTACTTTTATTCGATGACCTGCCCGCGGCTTTATCAACTCTGACTTTCATGCGCATTCTGTGTATTCTATAGAAACGCCTGCGGTTACTTATTTATTTATTTTTTTTTAAAAGAGAGATCCCAAAATAAAAAGTAAAAGTAGTCGGTTCGCTGATAACAAGAGTTAAACTTAATCATATTTGAACGGTAATGCCTCCATAGGTCGGCAATGCAAGTCTCGTTAACCATAATGATTTATGATGTTCGGAGTCGTCCGAACGTCCGCTTTCATTTGCGTGGCCACAACATAAGATTGAAAATCAATTAAGTTTTCATGATGTAAAATAGGAACTGTACAAACACGGAATGTCTTCCTCCATAGTCTCCTTCTAGGCCATCTGTAAATGGTAGTCAGACCGCATTAAATCTGAAAGGTACTCAGGACAGACGAGGAAACAAGATATATTTTTTCCCCCAGTGAATGGAACATTTCCAGCAGCTTGAAGTTAAGTAAACGCATTTTTATCCCTTAGATTAACTACTCATTTGCTTACAATAGCAGGGTGTAATCACCCCGACGAGCACGCGCGCGCACCTGCCTCGTCAGTTTCAGATCCCGTAGCTACATTTGGTTTTAACCCTATCCCTGCGTGTTTTTTTGTTTTTTTTCAAAAAAAAATTTGGTGCATGAAAATAGAAAATATCTGCCGATTTCTGGCCTCCACAACATCACGGCGATGCAAAGTAATTATCAGTGGCATTCAGCGTAACATCACCCGACCAGCAGTCAGCGGAAATAACGTTTTCACCGAGAAACTTACAGGCTGTAATGGATTCTCCAAAGTCGCCCCGTCGGCGATCCTTCGAGGCGGAAGGAAGTCTCGCAGACCAGCGCAGGAAACATGTGGGCCGTCCGGAGCCTCTGTTACTCGGGTCGTGACTCTGATCCGCTAGTAGCGAGATTTTCGCTTGGCGGTGATTAATTAACTAAAAAAGGGAATGAAAGTTTATTACGACGAGGCACACTCTCTCTGTACTTTGAGTTCACACACTGATACGTCCCGCCACCGTCTTCGAGGCATGATGCCGATCCGCGAAGGTCGATTCCGATGCCTTTTGTGAACTTGGATAAAAAAATAAAAACAAACTTATAAGATATATTAATTTAATATTTAATTTTACCCAAAAGTGTCTCCAGAGCGGAATAAGACCTAAGCTGACAGAACATATGTATTCAATAAAAGGTTTGATTTCAGCTAAGTAGCGTGCTCGCTCATCGAGAGAACAGCTGGACCCTGCGTGGCTACTTGCAGCGAAGCGTTTTATCACCTTTGTTTTGTGTGCCTCCTTTGGCGAAGTGTCACTGAAGCAAATTAGCCTGGCTGACGTTGCACGAAATTCCACTGTTAACAGTAGCATCCGCTCTGGGAATAAGAAAATTTGTAAGTCCTCCCGCAATGTTTCCAGATCTTTCGCGGAGTATTAATTACATAAATAAAATAATTAACCGCCAGTTGTTTGCTGTCTCCCAGAAATTTGGATGCATGTCTCAGGAAGCCTGGAACCGCGCGTGTTCCGGCTTCAGTGGTCGGTGGCCGACTGTTCTTCCCTATCCGCCTACTTTATGGTCGGCCGCTAAATCGACCCCATTAGCTCTCTGCGGAATGATCGAAGGAATCCAAGCAATTTGGCACCTCGACAGCCATCGAGACCCGTCAAATGTTGGCTGCCTTTCGCCGAGGTTTGCCGAAAACGAGCCACCTGGTGGGCGAGTGAATGGATGTTTTCTTACTGCTGCTGCAGTTCTCTTGGTATACCTTATACCGAGCATCCTCTAGATGTTAATGTGGAGAAACTCCCCGCCAGTCTCTCCGGTGAATGCGGAAGAAAATATCAATAAATCTTTACTGCAACCATTTTCCTTGAATTCGCTTCTTTCGGTCTTCAGTACTGTAGACTGCTCATCTTGCTACTTCTGTGCGCACTCTCATGATCGAGTAAAAATTTGAATTTGGAATGAACCTAACAGTTCCATTTAACCAACTCATTAACAGCGAGTTAAATGTAAACCGTTCGTTCAGGCGTTTGCTGAATAAAAGCAACATTTAAAAGGAACTTACACAGAAGAACACCTTTCTTCTTTAAGTCAGTAAATATAATGCAAAGCCAATTAGATGCCAGTAAATGTCATGCAAAAATGAACTTAAATCAGTAGATAAGAGAATTTTTTTCTCTCCAGTGTTAATATTAAGTTTCACCGCAAGATAATCCAAAAAGATTATGAATTTTTAAGGACATATCTGGATATCCTTTTCCGTGTTATTAAAAGGAATAAATGAAGGCAGTGAAATAAGCTGTGGTTAGGGGCCTCCATACAATTCTGACTGTGTTATTCAGGAATTTCTGCATCCTGAAACATTTTTAGTTTTGTCGTAGGTTTTCCTTGCAAATTCTCGTTTTAATTAGACGCATCGGAACTTGAGCGCCAAGTTCGTGGGAGGAACATCTCTGTTCCTCCCTATGCAGAGCTCGCTTATTACGATCCATTTAGCTGTGACATTCTGAAAAATTTTTTCGCAGTCTCTGGAAATTTTCTTTTATCGTCTGTAACGTAGCACCGATGTTTTATCGGCTTCTCGTTAAAGGTGCGTGCTGACTTCCGTGTTTTATGCTATGAGGCTCAGCAGAGAATTATACATGTTACTCCGCTACTAATTCCGGTTTCCGATTCCTAAAATATATATATATATATACACTTTTCAACAAAACAATACAAAAAGAAATTCTAAGCCTATTGCCATGTCTTCCGATATTAGTAAAAGGGAAGAATATATGAAATCGTATAATTTGCCTGCCAATTATTGGCGCAAAGCCAGGACTTGTTTGTTAAATGCGATCGTACTTATCAAAAATTCGATTTAATAATTAATAGTTTTGGATAGCGGAAATCAAATGCGGAGTCGCTGCTTTTTCCAGAATTCTGACTCGAGAATATAATGAGTTATATTAGCTTAGATACCAAATTCAAAAGACAACACATTTTTCAAACAACGTACAGAAAATAGCGGTCTTAAATTGAAAGGATTTAGTTTAGCGTAATAAGTCTTCTTCTGTTGCATTACGATCTCTTATTTAATATTTCGAGAGTCGGCTTATAAATAATACCGTCACTTTTACTAATTTATTGATTTGGTCATAATTTTCTCGTGAAAACAAAGTAACAAACAAAAATATTAAAAATTGAGAGCATAAATGCAGAAGAATGTTATGAAAGTAACTTATGACAATCGCCAGTGGTTCTTCTGCGGGCCGTCAAGGAGTTAACAATGCTTACAGATGAAAGATTACACCCCTCTTGAGAATAATTCCTTCGGTTTTCCGTAAAATGTGAAAACGGTCCTTAGTTATGCACAGCTAGGAAGTAAATCATAAGGCTGTTTTTACCAAACTGAATACAGTTTGAAACGAATTTAATCAGCTTTTCTCTTTGAGCTCACCTATTTGGGAGACGAAACATACTTGAGATATTACTATAACTAATTTGTTTCTAAACGTTCTTATCACATGATCCCTTAATTGTAACTTATTATAAATATATAATTCTATTCCCTTTTCAAGATGACACTAATGTATGAATTCCTAAATTTGATACCTGTTAACAGAGCCTCTGTGATTATAATACTGACGAATTAAACTGGAAGCCCTTAGCTTTCATCCTCCAAACACAAACCACTTGTAAATACGATTTCCATAAATGCAGACTTCTCTATACCTGACTCGCACTAAGTTCATTTGAAGACGCATTACTCGTTTAAATGGCATTTTTGAAAACGCTGTGTAAGGGTAATAATCTAATTTCAAAGATGGTTTGGTGCTGAGAGAAAATAAAAATGAATATCTTCTGAAAGCTAAAGTAAAATCACGGTCGGAAATCATTGAAAGTAACCTCTGAGCCAGTCGGTCGTTTCTAGACATTAACGTGAGTGATCTAAGTGATGATACTACCAAACCAGATTATTATTATTATATTATTATTATATTATTATTATTATTATTATTATTATTATTATTATTATTATTATTATTATTATTATTATTATTATTTTTGTTGTTGTTGTTGTTGTTGTTGTTGTTGTTGTTGTTGTTATTATTATTATTATTATTATTATTATTATTATTATTATTATTATTATTATTATTATTATTATTATTATTATTATTATTATTATTAAGACCACAAAGTAACATAATCTGGCTTCCATTTATTTGAAACATAATTTTTAAATCTATTTTTTTAAATATTAAAGAAGTGATATTACTATTTTTGAATAAGATTCAGATGTGCAGAACCTCGACAGCCCTTCAGTGAGCCCTGGTTAGTTCGAGTTTCCGGTCTCTCCTTTTCAGCTCATGCACAAACGGTTAACTAAGAACGTATATCATACACTGGAAATACTGTTTGATTAATTAATAAAGTAAATAAGTTTCCATACGCAGCTTACGGACGCAATTCTGGACAAAAGAACGCCATTTAAAGCTGAACTCGCCCGTAAAGCGAAGCTCCATAGATCTGACTGCTTCATTTTATGGTACCCATTGAAAAAAAAAACAAAACAAACAGATTTACATATCTTTTTTAAATATCAAAAATAATTTTAAGAAAAAAACAACTACTTAATAGTGTTTATTTCCTATTTAAAAATGTACTTTTAAAAAGTATTCGTTTGTTTATTTATCTCTCGCTCCCCAGGTATTTTAGTGATGTGAAGACCTTAAAAGATGAGCACTACCGGATATCAATTTTATCGGATGCATTCTGGGTAAATCTAAAACTAGGCTAGATATCAACGAATTGGTTTTAGCGTACATCCCTGGTAGCGCTTTGGTTTCCTCCCACATCTAAAAATGCTCCGGGTATGGCGATTTTACAATTTAATTAACGTGAATGCTGGATTCCTTGTCTTGCGTCGTCTTTTGGGATGGGAATCGGTCGTGTAGAAAGAAATATCCGGAGGATGAGTCACCAACATCCACATCCGGTTCCGCTAGTTTTCGGTTGGCTGACCCTCAGCTCGCTCTTGTCTCATCTCTTCACCCTGTAGATGTTTCGCGGCGACTTCTGCCATCCGTTCGCGCTTATAAAGGAACAAGCTGATAAATTTCGCGATAAAAGAAAACGAAACATATATATATATATATTTTTTAAATTAATTAATTGATGATATCACGGCATCTAGGCATCTATTTACTCGTGTCTCCAGAGAGGCAGTTAACAGGACGTCAGAGGGAGAGACCAACCTGCCTACCTGTCTGTCTGGCTCCGCTTCAACACGTTTCCCGCTATAAAATCGGGTGATACGATGGAATTGAAAGAGCTTTTGTGAAGACAGTCAACATTCGACGTAGCGATTCCTGCGCCAGTAATGTCTGTTTGTTCAAAGATAAAACATCTGATCCCTGGTCGTTGCAGTGATTTGCAGCGACAGAAAGACTCGGAATTCGTGGATCACCGGGCCGGTTTTTCCAAAACAAGTTTAGGAGACCATGAGTTTCAACGATCGTGAACCGAAACCGCAGAAGTGGTTCGCGCAGTTCGTGCATAGCTACCAAGGTTTACCACAGACGTATTATTCCCATGGTTTCAAAAAATTAAATTAGACATGTCGGTTTTAAGGTTTTTGGCTACACATCTTAGTTTGGAAATTTTTCAACCCAATAAGGATAGCGAACAGATGAGATGTTATTTTCATTAACAGGAATTAACTCTAAGTGGTGTAAATTCTAAATAATAAAGTTGTACGTTTTATCCAGTAGAATTTTCTAAGAGTGAAAGAGGTGGAAGACAATAATTAGTATTTTGGAAGCAGTCCAATCGGAGTGGAACGAATAGTAATACAGAATTTTTAAAAAGTAATAATAGTAAACATGTGGTACTAATAACTTGATTTAACGACAGGAAATGTAATTCCAGTATTCGAACGAACCGCGTTAGCTAGGGCAAGCAACCTTGAGCATACTTTCAATTCTACGTTACTTTGGCTCCACACCAAACGTTATCCAGCGGGAAAAGATTGAGATTTACTTTAATAATTGAAAGGCTCAAATATGAATATATTGCGAAACCGAGTTCCTGAGGGAACGATTTGATTCGTTATGAAGGAATATCGGGAAGGAGAACACGATTTGAAAAACAAATGCGTGCATAATCAAAAGTGAGGAAGAACACCTGGGGAGGAAAATAGCCATCGGGGCTGACCGGCAGCGTGAATGAAAAAGCTAATACTTTATTAGCAAAAGTCCTAGAGAAGCAGGGACTTAATTGAAATGCTACTGTTGAAGAAGCTATTGTTCGGACGAGAAAATATGGCAGTGGAAAAAATCAAGAATTTGAGCATCATAGCTCGGCAAAAAATGTATTGTTTATGAGCCAATTATAATTTTTTTTCTAGTGCAAGAGGCAGCGGTTTGTTCTAAGATGAGTGAGTTTTAAAATGTATAGGTAAGTTAGTTAGGCATTGTTGGAAAGGTACGTTACAACATCCGGGGTGTATATCTTTAGGTAGAGTTTGCAAATTGATTACAAATGAGAGAGAGAGAGAGACCGAAGTGAAAACGAGATTTTATCAAGCCAAACGAAGTGAATAAATCGGTTGAGATTCCCCGTTCCAGGAAGATAACAACCGCTAATACACAAGTAAAGGTATTGCGGCTTACTTTCCGCCCAGGGAGGCACCAAGAAACAATTAAGTGACTGCCTCAGCTATCGCAGAATCCTGATAGGAATATTATCGTGGACTATTTGAATTCCACTAAAAGTTAAGGGGGCTCCAAAATTCCTTACCGATCTTCGGCGGTGTGTGCAAGACATTTAGAGCGAAATTCTTCGAGCTGTTCCAGAGAACGACAACTAGGCTTTCAAAGAAACAAAAAGTGTCTTTGTTTCCAATGTCATCGTTTTAGAATTAAATGTATCGTGTTCCTTGTTCGAGTATTTTGAATCAATACATTATTTTTTCTGTCATGCAAATAAATTGCAAGCGCTTTCAAGTTTTTTTTCTTAAAAATGCAGCATTGGAAATAATTATAGAAACACACACAGGATACACACGGGTAATGACAGACGCATCTAATGGATACACAATGAATTATTACAGAAAAATATATACAATAAAATGAATACGTTGTACAGTGCATTTCGCGTAAAAGTGGATCTTACTGTTCTTAAAGAAAAGTTAACACGGCAGCTGGATCATTCACAAGACTTCTACTGTCGCGTCGTTTATCACATAGAGAAAAAAATTCTAAGGTACTTAACATCATATTGGGAAGCTTTCTTCCTCTTCCGCGTATATTGTTAACAGCATCAGCACCATGAATCCTTTCTCCAAGTCCTACACACAACTTATTCTGAAACATGAAGTCGGCCTGCAGTCTCTCACATGGAGTAGCTTTCACTAGGTAAGACTGGATTTTGTATGGTGGTTGTTAAGCGATATTTCCTTTCCAGTAGACACCCTAGAATGACGTCACTGCCTGTACTTTTACAGTCCTTTTTCAGGTGTGACATTCTGTTTGCTCTCATGACAACGATCCAAAATGTAGTGTATCGACACGGGACTGTACTATGAAGCATTTGATTTTGATACGAGAAATGCGATTCTATCAGGTATTATTTGAATTTTCCGAAACTACGAATATTGAAATGCGATGCTTACAAAAGAAAATCGCATGCGCATTATGCACTTCCGGATTTTTATTTTATATGTAAAAAAAAATAAATAAATAAAGTTAAATATGGGAGAAGAGACTGGTCATTAAACAAACAAATGAAGAAAACTATTGGCTAAATAAACAAAGGTTGTCGAGGCCAAATCCACAAGCGTACCGCTGGATTTGCTCCGACCGTCGATCCCTGTTTCCGTTTGGTTAGTGAACAACAAACACGTAAAGCAGCGCTGATGATAAATCAAATCCCTTTTCCTTTGCTAGCAGCTGCTTTCTAAATCCGATTTTAATTAAAGAAGAAACAATTCCATAGCAGTAGCTTACGTTAGATTTTATGTTGCAATAAACCCAATGCTTTTAGAAGTGCACCTGTTTGACCCTTTACAAGTTGCGTTATAGATCCCGAGAAAAACAACAGAGCTATTTTATGAGCCATTTTCGCCAAGAAGCCAATTCCCGCGAACACAAGCTGCAGAATTATCATTATCCCGGCCGTTAACAGCACCGCCCACCATAACAATCTGAAAACTTTTGTATGTAACCAAACATTCCGGTAATCAAATTCGTATCCGTGGCAGTAAATTAATTAAACTGAAACAACACTGGCAAATGGAATCGCTCCGTTTGGAATGTCTGGCCCCTCGCTGAAATCAGCCAGCCCGGTTGGCTTCCGCGGACTCTTTCCTCTGTCTGTGCGAAATCGCTAGAGTGGGTTTTTCCCGGGTACCCCAGTTTGTTTTTAAATTACGTCTAAGCAGAATGTCCCTCAAAGAAAGCTTTTTTTTTTATAAAAGGGCCATCGGGCATCGGACAATCTTGTATCGCCAACACTTTCGGGTCTTGAACATCTGAGCTTCCGCCAGCTGGCGGAGGGAGATCATGGCACGCAACAGAAAACTAGTCGATGCAAAGGTTTTCTTCTTTTTTTAAAAAAGCTGTTATTTATTTTCAGTGAACCGTGAAACTCGTTAGGATTTATTGCATTTTCATTTTTGTTTATTAAAAAAATTTTTTTCAATAATGAGAATGATAATTAAAAATCGTTCTGCTCAGAAAAACCGCTTATTTATCTACGAGTTCATGTGGCCAATAATAATAATAATAATAATAATAATAATAAAAGATGATGATGATAACTAAAGAGCTGGCTGTTTGCCACTCGAGGAAAGCATGGTCAAGGCGTAAAATACTATAAAATTTAAGAAAAATAATTGCTAAAAATTAAAACAATACACAATGTATACTATTTCTTTTTCCTCTTGTTTTGTTTTTTTAAAAAAGAACAAGAAATTGCATACATTCTGAAGTTGCAAGTTATTCCTGTAAACAGTTTAACATTGTTTTTGTTACGTAAAACATCATCATCTGTCATTTACCATTAAGCAAAAGACGATCTCGACATGGTATTTATAGGATATTTAATTAATGAACCAGCTCTGATTATCTGCCTCACCTGAATATCAAGTGAAAAATGGTTTTTGGATGTTTAAGGCGCTCAAAAGGAGGCAGACAAAGATGATTTATTGTCTGTTAGTAATATAGGAAGAGAGGAAATTTTACATAAATTATATATTAAATTTATTTGAATAAATCAAAATGATTTTGCGTTAAAAATGCATAATTTTATTTACACCATCACTATTAACTTCCATCGCCGAAAATTTACTTTATACGTATTCAATTTTATTAATAGACAAGTGATTTTGTGAATAGACCGAATATTAATATCGCGTCATATTGACACATTATCTATTTCATGATCACGGACCCATAAATCTTGACGGGAGAAAGCCGATAGATTTGCTCACAGCCCACTGACTTTATCCTAAGAAATGTCTTTCACATTTTAAAATTATCTGATGTCCAAGTTAGAAAATATTGATTATTTTGGTCCTCCTGCATAGTCTAAAAGCTAAATACCTGGTAACATTCCAGAAAATTTTGCCAAACTCATTCCGAAAACTCAATATCTTTTCTCGAATGTGTACTTTACGCTTGCACAGAATATCCACGATTTAAAATGGGTACGAATTATGTACTTGTAATGTAACTAAAATTTCTTTAATTTTATGCTTGATAGTCCGATTAATCATTCCTGGCCTTCTATTAGCTTTACAAAATTCGATGGTTTAAATAATTAATAGCCGTTTGATTGTTATTATCAACGAACTTAGTATTTCCAAAGCTTTAGAATATTAGTAATTTGAAATATCTATCCTAAACTACACTTGAAAATTGATTAGAGTGTTGTGTTTTATTGCCAGGAAGTTACTGAATGACTAAAAATGTGCAAAAATTTTTATTTAAAAATTTTCCTAGCTAACATTTTAAAATCATTTAATCCGAAAATTAGATTGTTTGAAAAGCTTTATAATTTCAAAAGTTACCAACTTTTTAGGTACTTTAAAGATTGCTCAAATTTCTGTGATTAATTAAAATGGTAAAAAGTTTTCTATTGTTAATTGATATTTAAATTAGAAATTTTCAAATTAATTCTCTTTGCTTAAATCTAATATTTTCAATATTTTTGATAAATTATTAAATGGTTCTCTAAGCAAGTTTGAAATATATTTCATATCATCATTATTGCGCTATTTCGAGTCATTATCTGAAACGATCGCTTAATCAAAACTGCAATGTCCATGAAAACAGGAATTATTTGTGACGCAAAATTTTATAATGAAATTACTGGTTACATTCTCTCGTTTTCACGCGAAGCTACAAGTCATGTAATACCAAGAAATCTCATAAATCCAGACCGTTTACTTAGACTGTGCTTTCTGTTTTTGTTGTTTTTTTTAAAAATTTTTATACAGTTTGGAATTGTGAATATAGTGTTTCTTAGTCAGATTCTGATACTAACCACGATGATGCCTCTTGTTCTACTTTCATTGTACAACACTAAACTACAGAAACTCTGCTGACGATTAATATTAATATGATTATTAATATTAGATATCACAAAAATGGGACATTGTACGTCAGTGTTCCCCAAAATCAGCTCGTTTCGTATCTATTATTGAAAAACCGAATTACAAAAAGAATCATCTCAAATCCTCGCTTAGAGACTGAAAGGTCAATGAGAGGCTGGTATTAACTTCAAGATCCTTTGTCGAGTTCAAAGCATAATTTAATATAACAGACTTAAGAATGCGTTATCCAGAAAGATGAGTGAGGGCGGTTAACAAACCTTCTCAGCGAATAAGCTGCTAGCAAAAGGTCTAGCGGTCGATTAAAATCACTAAGAAAATTACAGAACGCACTTGTTGTAAATGTATTATGTATGCGTTTTTGCCAAACCCCTTTACAGTTTTACAAGTTATTGCGTTGGCATAGGTCGGCGCCAACCATCGTTATCTGTGTTGAAGTTCAAAGTAAAGTTCAGACAAGGATGTGTTTCTGATAGCCAGAAAGTATATGTGAACCTATCATTATCTCATTTTCGTTGCCGCTTTTGATGAATCTTCCAAAGACCCGTCCTTGATAGTATACTGTGTCCAACTGATTCTTTGGATTGGCCGAAACGATTGAGGTAAATGTTCTTTATAAAAAGGAAACCCCTTAAAATGATCTAACTACATCTAGAGCCAATAATACGTGTTAAAGGTTTGCAACAACCATCTTGTATTTGGAAATCGTCCGAATTTATAGGAGCGCATGTGAATAATGCAAAGTAGTTTGATCTATGATGTACATATAACTTAATTATCTCTGTCTATAAGTACTTTAATGCACCTGAGATTACTGACTTCAAACGCTTATGTTCTTTTCCTCTTTAATCTGATATGAATAGTTAATCGTCAATTAATTATTGACATCAATCTGTTTTTCCAGCGGTGTTGACCGTAGGATCACCTATTTATACGCTGATCAAAGACGACTTTGACGCTTGTACCTGAAAAACATTAAATTTTTATCTCGCACCTGCCAACGTAATTGAAATACAGTCTACATTTTTCGCATCTTGATTGTCAACCAGTAGTTTAGAATTTAGCGTCTGATGCAAATCTTGATTTGATTAGTATCTCCCGGGCTGATGGTGTGTTATTATCTACCTTACACTCGATGAAAACACGCCACGTAAAATACTAGGGCACGCATTACAGCGAATCGCCTGGATGTTCGAGGAAGTTCGCACTTCTGGCGGAGAGTTCCCAGTTTTGAAGGTTGATGGGTCTCGCTGCGGTCTTGACCGTCTGTCGGCCAAGAAAGTTCGGTCTTGTACGGCACCTAGTTAATAAGAACCCAGGAAGACAGAATCCTGGCATCAGCAGCCCTAGACAGCACAGTCATCTTTCAAACTGTATACGTGGCAGTTTGTTGAGCGACTTCCTTGCATGCGACCGACGTCACTTCCTACAGCCCTCCCCCATGCTAGCATCCACCTGCATCGCTTTCAACTCGCTCCTTAATATTTTATAATTTATTTCCCGACTACCAGCCGGATAATTCAATAAATTATTATAATGTTTCATTATCAGTTGGCTATTTATGTGTAACCTAATTATAGAAAGTTTTGATGGATATATGTGTTTCGGTGAGATGTCGTAGGGAACACCAGAAGGTTTGTCTCCAACCCTGAACCCTGAGGGTACCTATGCTCGCGCGTACCTTTGCCTTATGGGAGTTATGACGCTGGTCAGGATCGAGGTAACGGTAAATGATATCCGGAAAGCTGACCGCAGAGGCGTGCGGCAAGGGTTGGCGCTACATCAAACTAGATTACGCTTTTATCGTTCTCGACGATAATTTGACAACCGGCCGTTAGAACAGAAAAACATCTAAAATCCGATGCAATTAAATTATCAAATAATATTTAATTTATGCCAAATATTCTTGTTGTAACGAAGAATTAATGTCGGAATACCCTAGCGAGGAAAGACAGCTTCCTATCCAAAACAGGTATTTTCGGCATTAGCAATTATAAACTTATGAATGATAAAATTTAAATGACCGACAGTCTTGTTTCGTTTTAGTTCTAAAGATGTAAAATAAAAATAAACTTCAAAAGTTTACGATTTATCCATACAGAAAAACATCCGAAGTATTGTCTTTGTTCAGATCAAACAAATAAGGCAAACTCTTCCAGATAAAAAAGCCATTATGGACATTATTTATTTATTTATTTATTTGTCTAAAAGCATAAAAAATAACGCTGATTTATTGTATTAATTAGAGAAAGCGACCATCTGGATTTTCTTTCTTAAATTTTCCTAACTTAACCACGAATTCTGTGAGCACGGTCGGAGTTTAATTAGATGTTAATTCATTCAAAAATTTGAACATATTCAAGTGAAAATTAAAATAATAGATGATATTTGGAGGCGCTAGATCTCCAGATGGCTCCTAGTGTAAGATCTCTTAAAACTGGTCGTGGAGTGTAGTGATGGAGAGCAGAACCCGAATAGGGAGTCATGGCTTTGTTTAAAGTGCAGCGTCGGCGCTGTGTCAGTACGTGGATCAAAGATCCCACAGAAACGTTAGCATTAACCGTTGCTTAGGAGAAAAGTGAGCAATGTTAACTTCAAAGATGAATAATTACTTGATCCATCAAGCAGATTTCCCTGTCGTCAGTGATTTTATCCTCGAGTGTAACTATGCGCATATCATCCGGCCTGTAAGAACACAACGGACAAACCATCTCCAGCGAGCACCTGGTTCACCTCTAATAATACCACAGGCCATCCTGTCTTGGAAAGAATTAGCCATCGATTCGGAGAGTTCTCTTCAGTCGGGGAACGCCAGCTTCAGGAAGCTCGAATGAAAGGGAAAGATGATATCTCTTTGCTTAGACTCGAACGGTGAGCAAGCATGAATTTTAAACTAAAATTGTGCTTATATCTGTGGATCTCACCAGCTATTCATCTTATTGTTTAAAAGGGCATTGGCTAGGGGTGCTCTGGTTTCCCTCATTCCACTGCATTTAAGATCACTTATCAATGAAACATTCCAGAATGTGCACCTCACGAATATCCAATGGAGGCTTTTGTTACAGTCGAGGATTAGCTAGGAGTGCAGCCCCAATACATTGACCTGGCTTTGTGTGAGATAGTGAGTGCATCGTTCAGCCCATGACTTCAGCCTGCCTCATGGAAGTCGGGGTGCGCCTGAGTACATAAACCCTAGACTGATAATCACCCTTCAGTACCTCTGCACCCACTTCCCTCGCCGCAAAAGAAACCTGAAGCGAACATTTTTGAAAAAACGAACCTCTGGGAAGACTCCAAACATTCTCAGCCGTTGTGTCGTTAGTATGATGTTATCATTGTAGTTTTAAAATTTTTTTAAGTTCCGCGCAAAGAGATGTTAAGAAATTATATTTCAGCAGCCACGTCATGAATGCTTGGTAGTACAGCTTATAATTAGTAATAAGAAGCAGATATGAATAAACGAATCGTTTAATTAAATTAAAATTTTATAATTACGCCAATTAACTTATGATATTTAAGCATCAAATCCATTTGAAACAAGATACAATCAGATGATATTAAACTCCAGAAGCTCACGTTTGGTGCAGTGATCAGAAGCCAAAGCACGTGACTAATATTACTTCTGAACTTGTTGCTGTCACCGTTAAACCAGAGACATGGAGGAAAACAAACTGTTTTTTTTTACGGCTTCTTCGTGTCTGGCTACTTTCCTTTTCTAGTAAATATGATGTATTGATCTTACTTGATTTTCTCACCCAAAAGACATCCCTAATTACTTCCATCAGAACGCGCGAAAAATTCTCTTTTTTTTTTCATCTTCAGACAAGAATCCATAGAAATGAGCAAAAGAAGTCTCTAAGATGTTGTACTTACCAAAGCCATCTGCTGCTCACATATTTCTCTGGCATGCGGCATTTTAAGTTCGGTGTTAAATATATCTCCAATAATGTTTTCCCTAAACCATCAGAACATTAGACACCATTGTAAAGAAGATAGTTCTAAAAAAAAGAAACCTTTATTGGGATAATGTATATGGAAAGTATCACCGTCTCCAGGTCACCAGATATAGTTTCGAAAAATGTTTTCTTTACAAAGACTGTCTTGCTAATTACCTTTACCATTCTTAACAGTGCTAATAAGAGACTTTCATCCGTTTCTTTATCTTTGAATATTGACTCAAAAAAACGCACACCTCTGGTTGTTACTACTAGTTACATAATCATAGAAAAGTCAGGGTATAATAGTATAAACAAAGAAACAATGGAGCAAATA
Source organism: Nautilus pompilius (assembly GCA_018389105.1). Taxonomy (NCBI): domain Eukaryota; kingdom Metazoa; phylum Mollusca; class Cephalopoda; order Nautilida; family Nautilidae; genus Nautilus; species Nautilus pompilius. The sequence continues at coordinate 1,983,660 of JACATO010000365.1, forward strand.
TTATTAGATGAGTAAGCAAGATAATGTTGTTTCTTTTTGTATTTTTTAAATAAAGATACTTTAATTTTCTGTTGTGGGGTGTTTCAGGTTGGCTCTACAGCAATACCTAGCCATTATATATTGATATATCATCGATCTTGATCATTTTTTAAAAATATTTCTGAAATATCCTGAAAAACGCTTTTCACCTCGTTTCTCAGCGACAGAAAAAAATATCCTAAATACGAGTGTGAGAAGTGTAATTTAAAATTCATTCTGCTTTCAAGAGCTTTGTGGTTTTCAGGCATATTTCTGATAATGTTCACATAACTTGGCGACTTTTTATTTCCAAGAACATTGTGCGACAACTACTTCGAATTCGAGCCGAGCCGAGTCTCCATCCTTTCATTGTTTTCCAAGAACATTTCAAAATTCTTGTCATTGAGCAATTTCCTAATCTAAGGACCGACAAATATTCCCTCCATAAGATCTGCATCATTAATTTGCGGAATCTTTTTGGCATAAATACTGGAAACCAACCGTCACCACTTTTTCACTTTTTATCAAAATCAGTGACAAAAAATATCCATTAATCTATGTTTTAGATGGAGAGGTGGCAGCAACGCTCTGTTTACATCAATGAGAAATTCAGCTCTGATGTTCTTGTTTGTAGCTGTAGACTGTCATCCTGAGCATCCTGTTTGTATGTAAAGTGGCGCAGCGGCTCTGTCATTGGCATTTTGCATCCAGAAACTTTATGATCCCCATTTGTGTTCTTAGTAATTAAGTGCTGCCAGGAGAGTTTCCCGATTGTTATGGTTCTTATTTATGTGAACAAAGCGTGATGCAGAGAGAGAGAGAGAGAGAGAGAGAGAGAGAGATGAAATAATGCACACTCAAACTTCTTCTGGATAAATCAACAAAATGTCTCACTCCTCCGGGGAGGTATTCATCACCCATAGTAATTACTAAGTTTTGCTCATCGTTGGAATATATTAAAGACTCTTGCATTGGGAAAAAAAAAAGAAATTGCGCAAGAATTTTCTGGCAGAGCTGATATCAGAAAAATCTTATTTCTGCAGTAGCTAAGTTCCATTTATCCAATCTAGTTCCAAGAAGCTCGGAAGATTGTTTCGGCAGTGACAAATCTCTCACAAGATCATTAAGATCTAATTGAGAAATCAATTTTAGTGACTTGTTTTCATCATGCTCATACTCAGATTCTCAATCCCAAGAATGAATGTACTCATATATAATGCTTTTTTTACTACCATGCAGATAATGCATATAAAATATCAGTCATCAGGATGATTTGTATGCTCTCACCATATGATTGGAATTCCAGATGACATTTGATTTGTCTATGAAACACATTGTCTCAAACTTTCAACACATGACTAGAAAGCAATATGTGGAACTTGTGGCATATTGTGATCTCCTATCTTGAATCCAGAATAGACATGATAACGCTTCACAAACTTTGTTATTTTCTGTTTCTGATTTGCAACTATGAATCTTCCACTTAAAATAAACAATATTAGGGTAATTTTTGCAAACCCTTGACTTTATGCTTCATTCTCAGCACATACACAATAACAAAGCTGACAATTTAGCAAAAGAAATATATCTTATTTCTTATTAGCTGACATCTTATTGCAAAAGATTGTGTTCTTGGAATTCTAGTGTTGATGCACATACTTCTGAAAACTGACACCTTTGGCGGTAGATCAAGCACAGATTTTTACCTACTTCTCTGAAGAAATAGTTAATCGTCTAAGTTTTATTGAACATTCTGCACATGTTCTGTAATTTTTCTCTTTTCTTTGGGGCGCACTTTCATAAAAGTTACAAATATAAATCCCCACCATGAATGACAAACATGAGCAAGAAGCAGGTGCAACAATTGGAAGACATTGTTGAACAATCGTGCAGGCCTTAAATACTCTGCTGATTTCTAATCTCTGATGGTGCACTGACTAAATGCACTAGATCTCCACTATTATGAGGTGACAGAGGGCCATGAGCACATGTGCTATTTGGTTTCTGGTCATTGTGTTCAACTTTTCAGTTGTTGGTTCACATGGGGTTTTCGCATAACTGTCCCCTTGAGTCATTAGATAATCATGTAGCGTCTGGTTTTGGGTTGTCAGTCACACCTATCAGTGCACTGCCATGTGTATGATCACTCAATACTAAACAAGGTTTCATTCTCAAAATGGTTCAATGGCCAGTGGAGTCTGTTCAAAAGCCGGGGTAACGTTTTCTATAAATCAGCTGGCAAGGTTTAGTTTCCCTAAAAGATGGAGCTTTATTAGAATATTAGTAAACAGGCTTAATACTGTATGTGGTGCTTCTTGTAGAAGAGTTTCTGCAATGGTTACCTATAAAACAAAAACAAATTTAATTGCTTTAACTTTCATAACTAATATTTATGTTTAAATATAAACTGTGCAAAAAGTTTCTAAATTTGTAAAAGTAAATGCGCATTAAAATGTAATACAGATTAAATTTGATAAATAAAGGAAATCAAAAGGATGAGTAATATATGAATACAACATTTAATTTTCTAAGGTATTTTGTATGATTTGTTCATTTCCTGCAATTAGTTCATAATTATCGATAATATAGAAAAATTAAATGCTTGAAAACTATCAGTTTAAGAAATTCTCACTAGGTTTCTCTCTTATGTAACTCTGCGATGTCAGAGCTCTTTCTGTGGAACTGAACCAGGCCAGTCAATTGACTTCTAGGATTGAAAAGAAAAATCAAGACTTTGCAAAAATATTTCATGAGATTCTTAAGTGGATATTTTTCAGAACTGTCACATCAGTAACCAAAGTCTGAAAAGCATAGAAATCATTTTTAATTCCTTTTTAAAATTATCCTTTACAAAAAAAATTAGATAAAAGTAATACTGTATCACAATCCACAATGGTTTCTGTCTGCTGATAATTGAAAAAGCATTCCACAGAGCATGCGTACAATAGCCAATTTTGTACTTAGCATGCATTCAAATCTTATCCACAATTAGTAATGCAGTCATTATGTCAACAGTTTATTTTCTGGTCAAATATTAACCAATTTCTATATTTTAACTATTGCATTTTAGTTATTCTTTTGTCGTCTTTGCAAGTGAATGCTAACAATGTTGTGTTCCAGAAAGTATGCCAATGCTTGGCAGATAATCTCCTAACTTTCTGTGCTTGAGCTCATTAAAGTTTCAATTAATAAATCTATGCGACATCTGAAACATTTCTTCATGTTATTATTTGTTATCATTAATAATTCAATATTGATTTCAAATAAAAATAAGAACCATAAGTGAGAAAACATTTTTTATCCAGAAACTAAAATGAAATCTTTTTAGCCTTATTAAATCATAAAATGGGCATATTTCTTATTATCCATTAATAAGATAAAATTCAAGATAATTAGTAGTCAACAGCCTGGACTTTGTGCACATATTACAAAGTTGCTACTCTCATTACTGACCAAAACATTTCAAAACCTTCTACTTGTTATTAAAAGATTCTTCTGAGAATAAAAAAAAAATTTTATTGTATTTTAATTTTTAAAATTTTTAAAAAATTTTATTTTCTCACAGCAGTATGGATTCAGTAGTGTAATATCTATCCATATTCTCTGGTACATTTTTCTAAATGAATATGGTATTTTACGGTAATTATCATTTTTCTGGTCCTATAACTTTCTTAATTTTCATCCAAGTGCATCCAGATTTTTGGTAAAATATTATCTTAGTAGGAGGCTAAACGTGATGTTTAGGAAAATTTTGTTACCTGCACCAGTTTACAAATTTTAGAAGAATATTTAAAATGTCCATTATACTCGTGAAAGTTTCATTTTCAAATTTTGTAACAAGGAAATACTTAATTCTGATACACAGCTAAGGAGAAATGTTGTTTTGATACGCTTTTCTTCGCAGATTTGATGATTTTGCAAGGTTACTATGACAATCATATGAATTAGAAGTTCTGAGCCCTATCTTTAATTAGATATCAAGTATATCACAATTTTTTTTAAAATTTAGTTACAGATTTAAGTATTTCTTAGGAGTCCCCTCAAAAGTGAAAATATGGGAATGCTGACAGGCTTATCAAACTTTAATAAATTTTGTAACTTTCGTTTTTAAAGAAATGTTACAAAAAATTTAATTTTAAAATAAATATTTTAAAAAACCTTATAATATAGATAGTTTTAAAGACAAGGATTTCCAAATATCTGAATCTATTCAATATATATTTAAACAGATTCTTAAAAGAATAATAATAATAATAATAATGTAATGTAATAAAAAATCTAATAAATATTTTCAAGTGTTTGTGCATTTGTTTGTTACTCTTTCACAGCTGAACTGTAGCATGTAGATGCCCCAAATTTTGGCCATAGGTACTTCAGAATCTGGGCAAGGTTCTAAGATACAGCATATTGGCCTGAGGCCATCTTTTCCTGTGCAGCTCCAGGTACCACAGCTAGCATTAACATAATTTATGTCTACTTTCCACGTTATAGGTGGGATTTTATTTCTAAAATAGATTTTTTTTAAAAATTGTGAATATTTATTTCCCCTCAGAAAATTTGTTGCTAGTAAAAGTAAAAAAATTAAAAAAAAACATTTTTAATGTATAAACATTGTATTACCCCATTGTGCCTCAGGTAAAAACAATAATAATTCAACAGCAGATGCTAGGTCTGTGAAATCTATTTCTCTTAACAAAATCATTTTTCTAACGGATACAAAAAATATAGCCAGACAGTATTTGATACAGGTTCAGGCATTCTACTCTATCCAGCTCTAGCTGGGTTTATGGCAGAGCTGGTTTGATTTCCTTTTTAAATACAATTTAAATCTGTTCGGATTAGTGACTGAGGCCAGAGGTTTCTGATATCGTATTTGCCTGAAAATAATATCGGAATAGATCAATACAATGATTCCCCCTGCCAGCACTAGTATATGTGTGTGTGTAAAGCACTTTTATTAAAGACACTGATACAAATTATAAATTCTGCAATTTTAAGCTCAGATTTTTCTACTTTCTTTGTTTTTATATTGGTTTTCACCAACACCTAAGTTATATTAATAGCAGTCTATTAATACAATAGTATCAAACAGGTAGCAGTTTATTACATTTTCACAATGATATACTGGCAAAAGGTTTGTTCAAGAGATTATTTTAAAAGTTTTATTTTGTACACATGCAGTTAAACATTAATGAATGCGTAACAACAACAACAACAACAACAACAACAACAACAACAACAATAATAATAATAATATAATAATAATAATAATAATAATAATAATAATAATAATAATAATAATAATAATAATAATAATAATAAATAATAATAATAATAATAATAATAAGAATAATAATAATAATAATAATAATTCCAACCACTGAACAGTTAAAAGTGATTTCAGTAAAATTTTTTGAAGTTCTTTGAAGATGAATCAGTATATTCACTGATACACAAGAGTTAGCAAGACTGATTATTAAAAATAAAAGATATTTAATCTAAGTTTTCAGAACATGTCTTTGTTTCTTTTACACACAATTTAGAGCAAATATTCTTTTCCCAAAATTATGGTAAAACCTTTTCACATTTTAAAGTCGGTATAATGTGGAGTCAGGTTTTCATTTACTCTTCAAAGATGTCAAGTTTTAATGTCTGTGTTTTTTATTTTTAGTGCATACACTTTGTGAGCGAAACTATTCAGATGCCACGACTTTCAATTGATTTTATATTATTTACACACTGCTATGTCTCATTTACCAGGGCTCTTAGTGTGAAAAAATTTGTAATGTTGTTGTAAAAGAGATGCACAAATAGTATTGTCAGCAAACTGATTGAGTAACAGCAGTATTGATTTGGTTCACACCAATTTGATTAGTGCAAATACTCCCAAGAGATAGTCAATAATTGGAATGATTTTTTAGCGTTCACAGTAATGACAGTGTATCTGGAAGGTCAAAACCTAAAGGACAAAGTGATACTGTTCAAAGGTCTAATAATATAATCAGGCCATAAATTACTACTGAAGTTCACACAATACACAGACGGACATTTGTCGTAAACATCAATTTTGTGGATTTTAAGGGGAAAATAGCAATTGTCTTTAATAAATAGGAGTTGAATGTCATTTGAAGAAATCATCATATCTTTGAGTATCCTGTTATAGGTTCACTAAACTCAGTGCACATGGTTGGTCTGTCAACTATGCATTCAACTTGACAAATACTGCTGGGTAATTACAGAACGGCCATTCTTAGAAAATTTTTATAATTCCGTGTCCTTGACAAATACTACAGGGTGATTACAGAATGGCCATCTTAGAAAATCGTTGATTTCTTGCCCATAATTATACTTAATATTCATCACATTATTATTTTGTTGGGTTCTGATTGATGCCAAAGTGAATTCACTCTAAATATGAAGGATACTTTTGGATTTGAGGGTTAGTATAAGTGATAACAAATGCCACCAAAGCAGTCATTTGAGATGTATATTAAAGGACAAAACCAACCAACTATAAAACAACAAAACAAAGTTTGAACTATGCTAGAAGTTCCAAGAACAAACCAACAACAATGTTGATGAATATGCTGTATTTCAATTCTAGCAGTGGTTATCAGGTCACTCTGGATTGTGCTATATGTCAGACAATATTAAAAAAACAGATCATGCACTGCAAAAGAATAAACCTTTTTTGAGAAGGCAAATTCTGTTTAGAATAAAAAATTATGGTAACCCCATGAAAAAACAATAAAGCAGGTTAGATTATTTGAAGGTTTACTTTTAAAATATACTGAAGCTGTTTATGCCTGAAAATGTCAATGATAGACGAATATATTACCATTAAAAAAAAATCTAGTAGATTAGCATAAGACAAATTGCTGAGACTGTCACACTGTAAAAAAAAAATTACTAATTATTTTCATGAAACAAGTACAAATCAAGCCTGAAAAGCTTTCCTTCCGATACTAAGCGAGAATAAAACTTTAGCCAGTTTATAAGTTTGTTTCATAGTAGTGGTAAATAAAAAGAAGTAATGTGCCACAGACTAAACTCTCCAAATTTTCTATTATTTTTAAAAAAAAACTCTGTTAAATCTCCTTTCATCTAAAATAAAAAATACCAAAATTCACTGCTTCATATCCTGGTACGATCAGGAGAATCTATGCTAAATTCTTTCTAATGATATGACCATAGATAATATTTAAAAAAATTGTTGCTATTGATTATTATATAAAAATGCAATAGTATTTTTGTAGTTCATTCATAAAGTAAGTTATTTTATCAGTTTGGAGTGGTAGACCTAGCACGTTTTTTTCCAAATCAACTTGGCAGTCCTGTTTCCAAGCTAATGAATGCAATATAATAGAATGACCTATATTTGATGGTGCTTGTTCTGTAAAAGTTACTTGTTTGGATACAAGTCAAATAAATGTCTGTATTTGACGCATAAGCCACCTTAATAAATGTCAACCACATTTAACACAAATGCTGCTTTCTAGCCAATCACTTGGCATTCAAAGCACCACTTTTCGGAAAACGTTCAATCTGACAGCTTTCTGGAAGTGCTTTCCTAAATTACCAAAGGTAAGAAAGAAAATGGTTTCACAATGCTTCAGAAACAAAAGGCTTTTGAATCGTGCATTTGAAAAAAAGGGAAATCAGTCTAATGTAGCTATATAAAAGTAAGCCAAGATAAGGGGAATTTATCCTGGACAGGTAAGTGATGGTACGTCACAAGCCAGTCATTAAGGAAAGTGTTCTCATGGAGCAAAACAACCTGCACTGATGACGAGATAATAAAGTTGATAAAGAGAAAATTGATCCAATTAATAATGAGAAAAAAAACAAGCTACAATTGTTAAATCTTTTCAAATATTTTTATCTGTTGAAGAAACAATGTATAGTTGCTGCTACTTCCCTTCTCTCAGCATGCACATACAAGTCATCCTTAGAAATATGGAGGAAAAAGCAGTTGTTGGATCTCTGAAAGCTTCGCTGATTATATCAATTATTTACAGTGCATTTTTTAAAGAAAAAGTATCATTATTTTACAAATGAAAATGATTTTGATTTAAAATTTAAAGAAAACAAAGAAAACATATAGTTTAGCACATTATTGGTAAATCATCTGGCCTCATTCTAATTCTTTAATTTTTTTTTTAAAGAAAATCTGCAAGCTGCATGGCTGGGAGGCAGGTGGTCAGAAACATCGCCATGCCATAGCCACACTGAAGCTGATCTGGGATGGCTTGAGAAAGTATGCAGATGAGAACAAAGTAAGTGGTTTCTTTGGTTCATCCAAATTAGCAGCTATCACTTCTGGTAAAAGAACACTACAATATCATAGTAGGAAAATCTATCATTTTGTTTTGGTAAGGCAAAGAGATTTTTTTCAGTTTCTGGACAAAGGAATAAAAGAAAGGTATGGTCTGCTGTTATTTTTACCACACTTTTCTTTCAGTGAAATACAATGTTTTAGTTTTTTGCTAGTTATAGTGAGAAAAACTGTCAACAACTTTTGTAAAAGAAAAAAAAAACAGGATAGAGTGGCCCATGCATATTCTGACCATACAGTACATAGTCATCACAAGTAAGTCAAAATATGGGGGAACGTGAGTATTTACTCATTTGGACATTCGTGCCATAATAATACCTACTACTTCTTCATGGAGTCATATTAACAATAAAATATATTATACAGAGCCTGTTAAAATTAGTGGAAATTAGACTACAGAAGAAAATTTAAAAGTTGGGTCCCACGGCAAAATAGAAATAAAAGTATTTAAAAATACTCAGTTTACTGAAACTCTGCCCCTGAAACGATGCATCAGGTAGAAAGGATCATTGAGCCAGCAGCGATGTGAAAAACCCAGCAGGTTTAATATTATTAAGTAGTTTCTAAATTTTCACAACAAGAAAGAAAAACAACCGGAAAATCGCTTCAAGTGACCGGAAGATGTGACATTGTTTTGGTGAATTTAAAATCACAGCTTTACATCCTTGAATTTGACAGAATCTACTCTTTAAATTATCATTTACTTATTATGAACATAACCATTATGCAAAATAAATCCATCTTGTTTTTCTGCAAAAGAAAATGTTTATTATCCCTTTACCGATAAGAGTACAGTTTTAATTACTTTTCGGATGCTGTTTAATTAAATGATACAGTCTGTTCTTTTTTTCATTTTAGAAATATAGAATATCTGTCGCAAAAATGTGTGCATGCAACAAGATGACTTTTAAGAAAGTTTCTTTGTCTTTTTAATTAGAATTGTGAAAGATTACCACAGGGTCAGGCAATAATAATCAAATAAGAAAAGTACAGTATAAATAATATCAAATCAGAACTTGTTCAATCTTCTGCTTCAGTGTATAATTTTGAAAATGAATTTCATTTATCATTAAGTGAGACTGTCTAAAAAGGATCAAAACTTTTATCAAATGTCGCTGATGTTAAAAGAGCTACAAATATTCATTTGTGTGCACTGTTTGTAATCCGCAGATAGGACAAATAGCTGTTTGCCTTCAATTTGCGGTGTCTCTGTTCAGCTTGATTTATTCCAAATTATTTCTATGAAGAAAAATCAATACTCTTCTTGATAAATTTGCTTTGGTTTACGTCAGATGCTTGGCTTTTTATTCCTTAGGTATTATGGCATTTATCTGTTGAAAAAATAATAGTTTAATAATCTGTTGGCTAAGTTTCTCTTTGTCAATGTATCTGTCAAGATGACTTGAATTGGCAAAACACTACATGATACCTTTTATAGGAAGAGACCAGAAAACTCAAAGCAAGCTGTCGGCTTAGTTAACCAGCATGTGGAATCTACAAGACTCTAACAATTCCTAGTGAGAAAAGTGAAACTTACCAATAATGGAGTTTCAACATTACCGAATAACATTGCAACATAATTTCAGATAGTCAACACTACTTGGTAGGATAGATATAATATTGTGGCTGCACCATGCACAAAAGCAATGTTTTGAAGAAATTACATAAATGTGATTGAGTTAGTCACCTGGTTACTGTATTTTGACTTGTCCAGGTGACAGCAGCTTCTAATGTCTTGTAGATCAACCAAAACACCTTTGTCTCTATCAGCAGCTGTACTTTTTTTCTTTTTATTTGTTTTTTTTTCCTTTTATCTCTTTGTTTGAAGTAACAGACTGAAGATATTGTTGTCCTAAACTCAGCACATAAATGATCTCACTTTTAGGCACTTCCAATAGGATTTAAACTACATGAGAAAGAAGCTCCTGGCAGAAACTGTTTTGGGCAATCTGTGAATGTAACACTATCTAAACACAAAACAAACAAAGCATTTTAAAAGACATGCCTGAATTCAGACACAGGACTTTCAATTTATTAGAAGTAAACTGGTAGATATCACTATGATGTTTTGTTTGATGAAATAATCAATAATATAGTTGAGTATCTTGAAATTAAATTCATGTTTTTTCTACTAGTAATCCTTAAATACATTTCGAATTATTATTAATACCATTATTAAATTACTAAATTGTTACAATTTTTCAATGACAAGTAATAATCTTTAGTAGATCATCAACATGAATCGTTTTATTTACTTTGTAAAATTTAATTTATGTCAAATCAAAACAAAAATCACTTTCAGAGTACTTTCAATTTGAACAGTTAAGACTCTGACTACTCTAAACAGATTTTAATGCAAGAAAATTTTGCAATTAAAGTAAAGTTTCATTAGAAAATATGTAAAGATTTCTTTCTGCAAATATTTGTTGCAATTAAAAACAATACTTTCAGGATTTAAAAAGAATATATTTATAATGAAAAAACGCAAATATAATAGGATAATTGGTCAAAGATTTAAACAATCAAAAGAATTATAAGGTTTTGCATAATTCTGACTATTAAAGACAATCATTACTGATTTTGCCAAAAACATTTCCCACCTAAATAACCTACCTACATATACAATTATACTAACATGATATATTTTAATAAACATTTTAATTAAAATCTGTATTTTAAAGTACCATTTTAAAAATAAATCTTGTTAAACACATAAATCAAATCACATAATTTGATGATGTTAATCATAGATTATATGGTTTTTAAATCAGTTTACACTTTAAATTTTAGCATAGTCCATAGAATGTGCAGTGTATAATATTCTTTATGTTTGACTCTCAGGATGAAAGAGTTACCAGAGAAGAATGGCTCAACATGTGGGGAGAATGTGTTGGTGATTTGAAAGGACAGGACTTGCCTGAGTGGCTGACAAAGTACATGAACTTCATGTTTGATGTTAATGACACTTCAGGTATTACACATTCCATAGTCAAAGTCAGCTTTGGCTCATGACAACAATGGCTTTAAGCTGTTGTCACACAGCTTAAATCTTAATTTCGATACTGTTACTACACAGAATTATCTTGTAAAGTGTAACATTGCAGGTTAAACTGGAAAGTATGCCCGAGTAGAATTAAGCCTAAAAATGTATCCTAATGTCAAATTAACAGGTGTTTAAGCACAAAATAAAACACTAAGATGGATTAAAGCACAGTATCAAAATAGATGTTTAAAACGAAGAGATTTGATAGAACACTTTTTCTTTATTTAGATTAAATTTTATATTTTAATTGACATTTTAAACATTAATATTAGATTTTTAGAAAAGAAGAAAGTTATGCTTTTTAAAATTTCATTTAAACATGAGAATAATCCTTTAAATAAGTGCACTGAGTTAACCTGGCATAGGTCTCATTAGCCACAATGAAATTGTCTAATGAATGCCCTTTGTGAAGTCTGACCAAAAGAAAACATGTTAATAAGTTTCTCAGCAATTTTTATTCATTGACATTACTGCTGATGCCGCTGTTTTCAGCAAATGGGGCAAGTGAAGAAGATCAATAAATTACTGAACTGCCAGATGGAGATGATCAAGTACAGACAAAATTTTTTTTTAATGTTAAAAACCATGAAACAAAAAAAAGGTTGTAATTTTATAACTAAAACTATCACTGGGTTTTCTTTCTCTACAAGAATGAATTAACAAAGTGCAAAGCTGAAAAAAATTTCTTCATCAGTAAGTACACTGTTAGGAATGAAGTAATCAACTTATTAAGACTACACAAAGTGTTTAAGACACTAACATCCATGCTTTCCTACGTCATGTTGAACACATGCTTGTTAATATTTACCAGAATGGTGTCTATACAAAAGCACATTTGACGTAGATTAATACTTACTCAAGTCATGGATGCTCCTATTGTTTTTCTTTTTAGGAGACAACATCATAGACAGGGAGGAGTACACCACAGTCTATACATCCTATGGCATACCTAAAGAAGACTGTGAAAAGGCTTTTGACAAATTCTCAGATGTACGTGACAGAGTTAACCATTTTTCTCTCTGCAAGGCAAAAATTCTTTACTGCTTAGCTTAAACTAATTGATTTTAAAAATCACAATAACATTTTTTTAAGGATGTTAACAAGCATAAATCTTAGCTAGTTAGTTACAATTAAGATAGCGATGAGTGCCAACAGCTTTATAATTAAATTCTGAATGAAAACTATTATTTTTATATGGATACAAATATGGTCGAATTACAGCTTCAAACTTGTTTAAAAAACAATTTCTCCTTGAAGATTTTTTGCTTTATTTAAATGATGAAAATAAAAGTATTCTTAGGAAACATTTACAGATAAGAATGGTGTTTTTTGTTGTTTTTTTTTACAGTTGTGGTTACAAAGTTTCTCTTTGATTTTGTGGATCTGATTTGTGAGAATGTAGAATGCTTAGCGTCTGTGTGTGTAATCGAAAAAGAGGATGACAATGAATAACAATGAGAAAGTGAGAGAGAAGGAAAAAACAAACTCCACTGTGCAACCAAATACCACTCATTAAAGGAATTTCTGCTGTAAAATTGATGCTCTTGGAACTTATTTTTTCTTTCCAAAAATTTTAAGATAATTATATAAAGGAAAATATGTATGCAACTATATATTTAAGCTGATGTATACTTCTAGTTATACTGCAACTTTGTTGCAAAGAGAGATGACAGAGACAAAGTTTGCCTCAACAAACCTATAATTTATTTTTTTTTTTAGGATTTTCCACTTTTTAAAATAAAATACCAAGCTACAAAAAATAAATATAAACATCTCAAAGTTGTGATTTGGAAAAGTCTGTAATATTTAATCAAGGAAGTGGTCAACATTCATACTTTTTACTGACTATTTATTGATATGACTTTCTTTTGTTCTGTTTTCAGGGGAGGAAGATCGTGGTGACACGTGAGGTGTTCTCCAACCTGTGGAGGGAGTACTTTTTAGCTAATGACACCGATGCCAAAGGAAACTATCTTTTTGGTCAAATCGAGTTCTAGTGACTCATTTCTGCATTAAAAACAAACAACATCTTTGTGGTTGTTTGAGATTTAATGTTCATTTTTGGTGTAGAAAGCTTTTAGACGTAGAATGTGCAAAAAGGAAGTGTTTGTTATTTCTGCTGGCTTTATCAGTTAATTAAAATTTACCAGGTAGTATGCTAACTTACTAGTGTTTGTGTTATATTCCATGTATAGATGTTATGCCTGGTAGGAACCGCAAATTGGTCACGTTATACTACTATTTTCTTGCCTTGTTACACATTAACTGCTTCTATGAATGCTGATTAATTTTGTGTAGTTACCTGTAGCTGACATAGCCTGTGGTTCACAGCAAGCGTAGAGCACTGGCAACAGGCTTGTTCTCCTAACGAAAGGAAAACTGTGCCCAATCCGGAAAAGAATATTTTAACTACTGTCCAAAACCGAAATACATGGCAGGCTTCTATTCCACCAAACTTCAATGCAACCTCGTTCCAATGAAAACATGCTAACCTTCTATACAAATATACTACACACTTTCAAAGTATATTTATACATAATAAGGAGTCTCATTTTGGAAGTTTTTATAACCGGCATTGGGTAGTTTGCTATTCCAGGATAATGAATGCAAATATACCACAGTTGTCTGAATCTTAGGTTTTTAAAGCCAGATGTCCTTTTCTTTCTTTTCTTTATTTTGACAAAGTAATTTTGCAATAGAGCAAGTTAGAGTAATCTTATTATTTTCAACAAAAAAACAAATAAATTTTAAGAAAATACCTAAAGATACTGACTTCTTAGTAATTTTCATTTATATTTATATTCAAATACACACATGTAAGCATAAGTATGTATACCTTGTACTATATAAAGTATCTTGCACAAAATTTTGAGAGAAAGTGTAGTTACATATTTAGGTTAGATAAAAACTATAATTTTTCTTTAAATATTTATATTAAAAGTTATAAATTATCTTACTATTTAGTATAAATTTTGGCAAAATTATTTTTAACTTTTATATAAAAAAGACAACTCAATGAAGTTTGAAAAGTACTTATGCAAGCTGGGAACATTAATTTTTTCATTTCATATGAATGATGTCATTGTATTATACTGGGTATTGTGTCATTACATTTTATAAAATAACTTTATTCTAATCAGAGATTCCATTGCATATTAACACTTTTAATATGAAATTCAAATTTTTCATATTTTCATATTTATTATGACAAAGCTACTGATGTGAATGTAAGGAAAGCAGGTAAGTCAACTATTTCTGTAGATTTGCAGATTAAAACGTAATACACTTTTTAGAATTTTGATATTTATACAACTTAGAAACAATATCATGTGATAAATACTAGTAGACTACGGCACATTTTAAAGCAACAACTTCTATTTATCTTAACATGGCTTGCTAAATGTTAGCTTTAATATAAATGCAATAGAAAAATCAGCTCTCCTTAAGTTTACTTTGATTAATAAAAAGAAGAATGCAGTCAGAATGGTTTACACAAAAGTTACGGAAAACGTGTGTGTAGTGTTTTTTAGCTGGCTCCACACTGTCAATATCAACAGCTGACTTTGCCCAATCCGTTCTACTTTTTAATATTCTGCAAACAAAGAAATATTTATGACAAGCTTTGCTGCAGATGATTTAAAAGAAACAAAGCGTGTTTTGACTTATATCAAACCTACATTTTTCAAAAATATTTATTTAACTTTTCGTTTTTTGAAAGCACTCACGATTCCACTTGAAAGATAGAAAATGGTCAGCTTCTATAAGTTAATATTAACTATATCACGTGAAGTTCCTACTCTCAAGTCTCTGAACGAGGTTACTTTTTAAAATTATTCCAAATGTCTTACTTATCAGTCAATCAGACATACTGGAACCACTTCCTTACCTTTCTTAAAACTTACAATAGAGTCAGCTACTCTGAAGATGCAATACCATATTCCAGAGACTGCTCGGAAATATTACTTACATGGTACATGCAATGTTTACAAACCTAAACAAGGGTGTGTTTTTTATTTAATACTTTGACTTTATCATTCGCCTTGTGTGCAGAGATATTGAAAAAAAGCTTATTACACATTCATAGTTAGTTTAGTCTCTAATCTTCAGCATTGTCTTAAATGGTGAAAATGACAAAGAAAAACATTATTCAGCAGCAGTGACCAGTGAAATATTCATGCCAAGATGCACATACTATAAATTATAGGTTTTTACTCTAATCTTTTGTACACATTCGGCTGTTTCTTCCAGATTACACAGTGGTCTTTTTAAAAACACCATCTTTGAAACCTTTTCTCTGAAGGGATGCAAAAAAAGAGAGAAATATATAATATTCGGGGAACAGTACCAATTGACCGACGTAGCATGTACTTCCTGAAGGTTTCTATACATGTTTAGTGCTGATGTTTCTTTGGTCTAACCTTTATATATAATTTTTTTTCTGAATACTTTGTAAAGTTTAGTATTAATCAGTTTTGGGGGGTTATCACTTGTTTATGCAGAATTTATTTATTAGAGCAACCAAAAAAGAAATACTACCACAAAGTTACGGTTTGTCTTAATGCAATTAGTGCTGCTGCCATCTTTGGAATCGCAGTCAGTTTTACAACAAAGACGTATCAACAATTTTTGTTTAAACCATATAATTGAATGTGCATCTAGCACTAATTACAATCAGTGGCTGTTCAGCGCTTCATAGACATTATTGCATAGTGATTAGTTCCCGCACACTTCACAAACTGGGTTGGGAAAAATTCTAGGTTTTATGAATATAATTGTTTTATCTTTTAATTTTTTTCTATAAATAAAATTTAAATAACAATTCTAAGAGTCCTTTTAACTTTTTCTTAGACTTTTAAAATAACATGGAAAATTATAATTATTTTCCAGCAAAATTTTATTTATTTTGTAAAAAAATTAATTTAATAAAATATTATGCATTTGCAGGGTGAAAACAAAAGTAATTCTAAGAATCATCTTAATTTAGTAAAAGAATCTTCCTTTAAAATTTAAGAATCAGAATATAAATTTTAAAAAGTTAGTTCAACTTTAATATAATTCAAACATGGTTTATTTTATACATTTTTATAGTTTTTTAATACAAACATTATAACTAATATTTCTTTTAATAGACTCAGAATGAAAATTGCTTTCTTTGCCAGAAATTATAAAGATAAATAATATCCATATACAGATTAAGATATGTTAATAATAATTAAAGATTAAAATCATTTCGAATTGTCTAAAATCTAAAACAGATACCATTTTAAAGCATTGTTAATAATATTTGAGAATCCAGCTTGCAATAATAGATGAAAAATGTAAAGCATTTTATTTATATAAGAAAATAAAAACAATATGAAAATCAAATAGAATATATGATATAAATGAAATTAAGAGAGCAGGATGGTTTTTAAAAAATGGTGCTGCTACCAGGTGGTTTTACTCAAAAACACTCCATGGGTGTCATCGTCTTTTCTGTTGTTTTCTTTGACAGGCTGTGCATAAGATTGTTCTGAAATGTTGGAAAGTTTGTAACCTCTGCCTTGGAATTGTTTTGTCATTTTTTCCTTCCAGCTGTTTTCCCCCACTGTTGCATAAGTCACTGTTGAGGTTGTTTTCTACCATTTTATCATTGTTTTACTCCCTTTAAAAGTAAGTTTTACCATTCCACTGGATTTTTATCAGTGAACAGCATTGTGTTCACGTGACTAAAGAGATATAAAGTGTTGACTGAAAACTTTGGTGTTGTTATGTTTTTATGGTTGTGGTAAAATGAAGCAGGTATGCGTATCAAAATCTAGACTCTGGTGCGCTGATTCCCTACTTTATAATTAGGATGCCAAAAAAAAAACTGCATAGACTGCATTTTTTACTAATTGTTAATATACGTGCGGTTAATAATAAATCAACCAAGCAGGGAAACATAGTCTCATCCTGTCATCATCATATAGGGATGGCAACATGTTCATGGCATTTAAATCTGTATAATTCATTGTATACCTGTTACTAAATTGCATATAAAATCATTGAAAGCAATTTACACTAATGGACATAAAATGTAGGATAACAAGGAAACAGCAACAGTTCATGACATTTAAATCTGTACAATTCATTACATAACTAAATAAAAATAAATCAATGAATAAATATCACTTCAATACATTACCTTAGAAAAATACTTGCTAAGTTAAAATTTTGCTTATCTTACCCTAAATTATATTTTCAACAGACTGCCACTTTGTCTCAGCCCATTTCATTTATGCTAAACTGTTTTGCTGAGCAATGGCACAGTCTGGTATTTACTTCAGCCAATTCTACAAAGAAAGTCTTAAAGAGACACGTCCTGAGAATACTCAAATACATATTATAAAACATCAACGTGCAGTATTCAACGACAAGCTATTAAGTGTGAATCTTAAAAATAAGTAGTTGTCAGTCCAGTGTCATTTGATCTTTATGTTAATTTTAAAAAATGGAGAAATAATGTTCTGAAGGTGCACTGAGCATATAACTTCAAGGCAAAATAAACTTGTAAAGGAAATGCAAAATATTCTGTTTACTGAATCTATGCACCTAAACCAATACATAGAGTGGCCAAATTACTTAGGAGCAGGTAATGATGATCTTGTTAGTCTTCACAAAATAAAGGCACAAAGAGACATCATAAGTGATGTTATTTCTACCGTCATCTATAGCAATGGCATAAGAGATTTTTTCAACAGCTTCACGTTCTTCAAAGTGATTATTTCTGTAAGCCACTCCACTGAAAACAGCAGAATTTTCATTTTCCTGACAAGAGAGAAGTTAGAAATACCGATGTTAACATTAGGAGCAATTTTAATTGGTAGCCACAGTGGATGATAAACACATTGCCAAGACAGTTTAGGAAGCACTGTTTTTTTATCAACATAAAAAGTTGCCCCATCCAAGAGTTTATTCTAGCTGAGAGTAACATGGTTTTTGAAAAATTCTTACTTTTGAATAGAAGAAATAAAATGAATATTGACAGAGAAAGAGGAATGATAATGGATTTGAGTTCAGCCACCATTAAAGAAAAAGCAGGTTATTCAGGTTTTGATGAGTTTTTAGTCTTTGCAAAATAAAATCATACAAAAAAGCATAAAAATAGCTAGAGAATGTAACATCGTTATTACTGGGATTCAGAGCAATGTTTCAAGAAGCATTTTCTATGAATTTACATACAATTACACAACCTGCTTTTTTAAAACTTTGTTAGTACTGGTGAATGGTATTATTGAAAAATATTTAAAATGTTCTTTCATATACTGTCTGGCCACTTAATTAGGACTTATGGTAATAATGGATTGGGCCACCTTTTCCCCCGAATAACAGTCATCATACAGCATGGAATAGAATCTACAAATTGTTAAGTGTCCTGAGAGATTTTTCCTCATTCAGTCATTAATATTTTATGCATTTTATGGAGTGAGATAAGCAGTGAATCATAATGGTGGATGCATCTTTAAAGTTCATTCCTCAGCTGATTGAGATTTGGAGATTGTGCTGTCTGTGGACAATGCTTAAAATCTCTGTCACGTTTCTCAATCTATAAGCACAGAATGCGGTCATGATAGATGAGAACATTGTCATCTTGGAAGTAACCATCACTGTCCAAGTACACATGAAGCATCTCTGGATGCACTTGATTAGAACTGATGGTGAGGTAAGCTTTGGCATTCAGTTTTTAAAGGAAACAAGGGCCCAAGAATATTTCAGAAAAACATGCCCCAACTATGATTACACCACCAGAGGCCTAAACAGTTGGAACTCACACAAGAATGGTCAAAGGATTCATGTGACTGTGTCCAAATCTGTCTTCTCTCATTTGTGTTAGGTAAACAGGTAAGACCATATTACTTTTTTCCAGTTATCCTTAGTCCAATGCATATGCTCCTTGCATCAAACAAGGAATCTTTTCAAGTTGGTAACTGTGATAAATGATTTAAGCAATGGTTTAGCATTTCCCTTTTTTCTGTTGCTGTTTATTTCTTGGCGCAATTACCATTTGCAGCAGACATTTTCTTCACCTTTTATTATTGCTAGTAAATTTGCTGTCTTCAGCTAATTAACGAAGCTGTCTTGGTCACTGTGGCACCTGCTAGATTTGTACCTGCTATCATGCCTCTTTCACATGCTGTAATGTTTATTCCATTGCCCTTATCTGCTTGACTACAAATGTATTTGTTCAAATCATATGGTGTTGCAGGGTTCACCAGTCACATCATGCAGTCATCAAAATATTTCTCTGCAGCTCAGTTAAGGTCAAAGTCTGAAAGATCAGTCCTAATAAAGTGGACACATATTCAGGACTTAATGCCGTTTACAAGATCTAGTTTATACAATGATGCTTAGCCAAAAGAATAACCTTTTATTGGTGATGTGAAATATGTCCATCATTAATTCTCTAATAAAATTATCAAGACTTAGAGGTATCTTTAAAATGGCCACAAGAAAAATTTTCTGAAATGTCAATTAAAAATAAGATCATCTAACTAATGATAAAGGACCCGACGCCATCACCATTAAACATCCTGCTCATTTTCTATTTCCTTTTTTATTGCATAAACTACTGAGGATAACTTTTCTTCAGGCCATCATCTATCTACCATTCAGGAGTGCATACAGGTTCACAGCCCAGATGAGCCAGCCTATAGATTTATGACCACCATCTCCAAAGAGAAAGTTATTTGACCCTTTTACTATAAATTTCCTGCCCCAAAGTATCAGCCCCTGTAAAGTAATCATTCACCACTGGCCATGTGCTTTCAATCTTCTTAATAAATAATGGGAGAGAGAGAAACAAAGATCCTGACCACTCTGTCTGTGCCAGAATCTGTTCAATTTAATCGATCTGAAAGCCTGCCACCGGAGAATTTATTTGATGATTTTAGGAAATTCTGCAAAGAGATCTTATTGAGAAGACTGTTCCAAGGTGAAAGTCAAAATTTTCTGATGGCTGTAAATGCAAGGTGGGTAGTAAATTGTTTTTATAGGAAAACAGTAAATCTTTTGTTTAGCATAGTTTCAAGAAAGCAGGAATCCATCATGTTCTATACAAGGTACCCCAGAGAAAAGAAAGAACATTCCGTTGGATTTTAAAATGGTTTACACTTGATATGATTTGTTATATTTTGGGAGGATTTTCATCACAACTTCAAAATACCATTCATCAAGACTGCCAATAATAACTACTGTTAATCTATTCTGTTGATTATAAGGTTAACTTTTTTTTAAATATCACGCCTTGCTATTATTACTTTAGCCATTTTATAGTTTGATCCTTCATATCTCAACTGAGCACAACCAAAAGAAACTAAAATTGTCCTTCTGCTCAAAACATTTATTTTTTTACTCTCAAAACCTCCATTTGATCGCTCCTCTGATTTGCAATAATAAATCTTCTTAAATCTAACATTTTTAACTGTTAAATGTCCAAAAATGAATTAGAAAATGTTTATTTAATATGTACTAAAGATGGGAAGTTAAAAGGTGCTATTTCTACTTTAATCCATTTCAATGCTTTTGGTATATTTTTTAAAATAAATTTATGTAGTTAGATTAACAAATGCACTATTCTAAGCTCTGTTCTGATACAGAAATCTATTTGGTGAATCTGAAACATTTTACCATAATTATAGAGAATTTTTACTTGTAAGCTTAGATACAATTTTTAATTGTCTTAATGTGTAGCTAACCAAGATAATTAATAAGTAATTATCATACAAATGTTAACGATGCCATTAAAATCCTGGTATACATTTCAGTTAATGACTGTTAAATACTTTCACCATTCTGTTAATGGTGTTTAAGTTTTGCATTCATGGCCTGACTTAAGAATCAAGGTTTTAATTATCTAAATCAACATTATATGATGGGCTTTTTTATACTAGTGATATTCAAATTAAATGTGTCTAGAGACCATTACTGTGCTGTAATTTCAGCTGTGCTTCATTGGAATGTCTCGATTACATTAATGTTTAAAGCAGTATATATTTCAACCACTGTAATAGTTTTTCATTAAGTCATGTATTTCATGCATTCTAATGGTTTGACTTCTATCAAAGAAAATTCCTGCATGTTACATCTTTAAACAATACAAAGAAAACTGCTGTAGTAGTCAAAAGAATGAGTTTGATAACCAAATACAATACAAACATAAAACAGCTAAAGAAAAATAAAACTTGGATAAATGTTTCCTAAATGATGCAGAAAATATTGCTGGTTGCTAAACTTTTAATATACCGACTGGTAAGTAGTAATTTGAACAGCACAATAAAGAATTCAGTTATGTGGTATTATCAACAATTAATACAAACTAGCTAAGTCATTTGTTGCATTAAACTCAGTATATTATCTATAAGTATTTTGCACACTATAGCTGTAAACAATGTCGTGCTTTAATCTTGGTATTAAGCCACGAGCTGTACGGGGCAGCATCTCACCAAACACAAACGCATTAATCACAGTGCAATCAGCCTAATACTCCCATTAGAACAACACACATAACTTGTACTCAGCCCCATGAAGTAAAAAAATCCAATTAATTAACTACCCATTAGGAATTCCAGGTGAATGCTGGTATCTGGTAACACGAACCTTTTGTGGCAAGAATTAGTAGATTGCGCTCTGTTCAAAACTGAGCACATCTCTGACTAAAAGCAGAGGTTGCAGCTGCAGCACCCTGCTGCATCAATCATTAGAATTTAATGTAGGTAACGAGGACTTGTAAAATAAATCACAAAGTGTTTGTTTTTTTTTTAAATTTGATTGAATGATTTCAGACTGTGATCACCATCTTGATTTTGATTTTTGACAGTATCCAAGAAAACAAATCATGCAACACTTATGTTATTGTTGTGTTGTATCCCAGTCTCTACATTGATGACAACCTTGGTGAGACAGAATCCCTGGTCCAGAAACTATGCTGCACCTTGAGGAGTTAGCATCCTGACTCTGAGCAGGGAAAGCCCTACAGGTATAGGGAACCCATGTAGCCAACTGGTGTAAAAGAGTATGAAGAAACCATGCCAAAGTGAGCTGACTCCAAATAGAATGCTTTAATAATACAATGAAACAAGAACACAATATTTTTATATTTTTATACAGTGTACCAAATCCTCAGCAAAAAAAACAGTGCTTTATTCACACAAAATACACTCAGAAATATTATAAACATTCAGCCTTAATCCAAATTTAAGAAATTTTAAAACATTTTCTTGATTGGAAGTTTAAGAGAAAAAATAACAATCATACAGTTCAAAGCTTTTCATCTATAAACATTTATTTTTAAAACCTTTAAAAATTATTAAGAGTGTACAGTTAAATTGTTTGATATTTGATAATACTGAGGAAAGGATAAGAGAGAGAGAGATGTGAGCAGCCATTTGGCATGTATAGCATAGCTCTTTTGTCCTGGCTCAACCGTTTGGATCATCAACTGTTGGACCATCATTGATTGTTATTTCAGCATTGGCATGGATTCCTTCTCTCTCTTTTGCACCAGCCCCTTTCTATTAATCTTTCTGCAGGTACTTTGGTTATCTATTGTGTTTCACAGCAGGGGTCTTCTCTCCCTGGAATTAGCCTGCTGATATGAAACACCATAATAAAAATCTCACTTCTCTCTCATATTTACAAAAAATGTTTGGATTCAGTAAATTCCATGCACATGCAGCAAAAACACAAAACTAATCATTTAAAAAGTTTGTTTTTTTTAAAAATAGTTGCTGCCTGGATAATCTTTTTTCTACTTTAATAGGACTGAAAGTTAATATCAGCACTAAAAGGTTCATATAGATCTTTCAGTGTCTCATGTAAAATAATCAAGAGAACAGAAAAGTAACAACAACAAAAATATCAAAGTCTATTATGTCTACATGCGATACCATTTTTTAAAATAAATACATAAGGTATCTTATTTCAATTTTCCTACTTTAAAAGCTTTAACTTTTATGTGCTTTTTGAAAAAAAGAAAAGAAAAGAAAGAATAGTATGACTTAGTGGAACACAGGTAACAAGGGTATCAGCTGCTGGGTGATTCATATCTAGATATAATATACCATCTGCAGGCCAACTCCTGAAAGATGAGAAACTGCAGTTCATGATCACTGTAACTGGTGCAAAATGCTGTCACATGTTTCAAGGCACACTGTGTCCAGATAGTAAGGGGGAAGTGTCTGTAGAACAACAAGCTCGTTGACACCTGCTCCTTACCTTGGTTGTATCATTTGCGGCTAAGACTGCACCTGGTGCAATGAGCTTTTCAACCACTGACATTGTCACAGCAGAAAATGACAAGGCTGCATCAGTGGCTCACTCCAGCAAATATCAGATAAAATCTCAGTGCACTACTAAAGTAAGCCATAGAGATGGATCTTCAGAGTAATGCGAAAGTTAGCAAATCAATAACAAATATCAATAAAATTGGATATTCTGCTGTTTTGTTGTCAACATAAATACTGACTAGTTCAGGACCAGATAGTTGACAACAGCTTCAGCACATATTTTGTTGTGTTGGCTACAGACATCCAACACAAAGAATCTAAAACTGATGATAAATCCATTCTCCAGCAATCAGATGCAAATGGGGAAAAAAGATGTTTTAAGAAATGCAAATAAAAAGACAGAAAAGGGGAGAAAAAAATTATAGTGTTACAACTGATGAAATATTAAATATATGGATATATGTTGTTTTTTTGTTTTCAATTATTTATGTATTGATGAGGAGCAGAGTAAAGGAGTCTATCGACAGATTCTTCCATAAATGAAAGTAAAGATAATTTCATTGAGCCCTGACTACAAGATTAGCTGAGGAACTTTCTTCAAAATGAAGATATAAGATTTGGCACAGCAACAAAAATTCAATCAGCTCTGTTTGCCAAGGTCTATGGATTAATAAACTGGTGTTTTAGAAATGAAGTACAATAAAAAGCAGCATGTTCCTATCATGTGTGCATCATCATTAAAGTCATGAGAAGAAAAGTATCAAAAATTTTAAAAATAATTAAATAAAGTGTTTCTGTTTTACTGGGAACTACACAGAAACAGGGCAAATTTGGTCCCTGCATAAGCTTTTCTGTGTATGATAGAGGAAGTTTGCTTTCTGAACATGAAAACACAACCAAAAAAGGGGCACACGTGGTTTCCGTCATGTTTCTGTTCAGCTGATCTTTCTTTCTGTGTTCAGTGGAAATAAGGAGACAGCAAGAAACTTAAAGTGTCACAATGCCAAGGATAAATTTGAATGGCATAAAACCATTAAATATTTCAATATTAAAATGACATGAAAAGTTTAAAAAATTACTTGAGACGACAGGGTTATTAAAAATGAAAAATGTGACAAATGTAGCTGGAATTAAAGCTGCACAATATATTTTAAAATATAAGAAAAATATAGTCTAAATTTTCATAGAGTATAAAACATGATTATAACTGGTCTCTTCTAGTATTTATAAGATTGCCAGTAAGTACTTTATAATTATGTTAAAATGAACAGTATTACTTTGGTGGCTTCAATTGAATTTTTTAAATGCTAGCTATGTAAAATAAATAATGTGTGCATATTTATTTATTTGATGGAGAAAGGGAGAAGATATTTTTCATGTGGAAATTATATGATGAAAACTAAAGTGATGGCACAGCTAAGAAATAACACATCCCAGACATTTGTATAGTCATACAATCCTAGCTACAAGTTTACATCAAGGATGACAATGTATGCTCAAATCAATCTCCTCTAATAATTTGGAATTGTTGTGGACAGTTTACTTATATGGTAATTTTAAGTGCAATTTCGCCACAACAGCAAAAAAGTAGCTGGTGTACCAGGAAAGATATTTAAACTATCCACAGTAAGAAAACAAAACAGAATCTGGAAAGAGAAAGGTACAAAAGGCTAAAATCTAAAAGTTTCACATTAAATCTTTAAAAATTAGTAAACCATACAATGTGTTCGTTTCTATATGCATTCACTATTATCATTGTGTAGTATTTCTGACCTTCTGCATAATTTAAATTTTAAGAAGAGTTCTATGGATATTAGGGGGAAAATTTATCTGTGCAAAAACAAACTCAAAGCAAGGATTAAATGTTCAGTAAGTTCCAAGTGGATGGCGGATGGCCAGAGCTCGTTCTATTTTAGAGATTGGTTTGGTTTGGCGAATATCCCATAGCGTCTCATTCTTTTGTACCTGACTGTTGGCATGAGGTTCCTCCCACAGCAACATAGAAGAGTTCTATTAGGGATTTTCCATTTCTACTGAAAACGGAGTCCAAGAGGTTTGGGGAATGACAATACTTGTTGGCAGTCATTGAACCACACAGTTTCCTCAAATGCTTGGATATTTTTTATTAAAAAAGTAACAAAGCATTTTCTAGGAATTCAAACCATCCCCTCAATTTCCCTAAAACTGTCAACCCCTGCCACTAAGGCAAGTGCACAAAAGAAATTTCTTCAATCGAAGAAAGTTCCTTACAATATTTGTTTAAATACACACTGAAGCAGCTTTAGCTGTCTTCTAATCTGTGCCATTTCATATGTATCTTTAAAATATATTTTAAACTGGATTATAATTTATAATAATTACACACTTGTAATCTGTGCCGTGCATTAGCTTGGTTCACGAATAGATCATAAATCTGGTGTTGATAAAATTAATGGATATTTCTAAATATTCTGATAAAATATTGTCAAGATAAACAGCCTTTCTGGGGAATAAATCCTGATGCTGAAAACAGGGTTCCCGAATTTTAGCTTTGTTATTTAAGCTTAGATTATACTGAAGAGAACTTTTATATTATCTTTGTTTCTCTTTCAACATTATTTTAAATTAGGTTTTAATTATGCTTATAATTTTAGCTGTTTCTCATTATATTTCTTTATATTTACTGATATAAAATTCAGAAACAGGGTGAATGCGTGGTGCGGTTTGTTAGCTAGGGAAAGAGGGTACTGGTTGCCTTACTAGTATTTTCCCTAAATTTGTTAATTAGTAGTGATTTGGACGTTTTGTGCTAGAATCAGGCAGCAAGTTCTTCTTCAAGACAGATCGTGCGGTATTAAAGCAAGAAGTTTTGGTATTCCTTCAGCTGAAAAAGACTCTTCTGTTTCTACATGTTTGAAAAAAACTACATAATAGTCCAGCTCACCAGGAATAAGATTAATTTTCATAAGAACTCGTACAATACGTAAAAACGCCAAACAGTCCCCTGGAGAAAATAATAATAAAAGGACTCAAAATTGAGTTGGCAACAAGAACAACAACATCAGAGGAAACAACATTTTAAAAATGAAAGCAAAAATAATAACATATTTTATCCCCTGGAGAAAATAATAATAAAAGGACTCAAAATTGAGTTGGCAACAAGAACAACAACATCAGAGGAAACAACATTTTAAAAATGAAAGCAAAAATAATAACATATTTTAAAATCAGGATAGATTGGCTTGCAGAAAGAATACAACACGCAGTGATGGATCTAGGCTCAGCAGGATCCTTTGCATAACATTATGCAAACTTAACAGATCATATCTCTCTCTGTAATAATGACGTCATATCTCCCCTGACGCCATCTCTCTCTGTAATAATGACGTCATCTCTCTCTGTAATAATGACGTCATATCTCCCCTGACGCCATCTCTCTTTGTAATAATGACGTCATATCTCCCCTGACGCCATTTCTCTCTGTAATAATGACGTCATCTCTCTCTGTAATAATGGCGTCATATCTCCCCTGATGCCATCTCTCTGTAATGACGTCATATCTCCCCTGACGCCATCTCTCTGTAATAATGACGTCACATCTCCCCTGACGCCATCTCTCTCTGTAATAATGACGTCATCTCTCTCTGTCTCGTACTTGTTCTGTAAATGATCCTCCTCCTCTACTCGACAGGGGAAGTTACTCAATCAATGTCATTCACTGTGATGATGTTTTTCTGTTGACTTGTGAGGGAACCCAGAAATTACTTCCAGTATCTCCATTAATAAATTCCAACTCGTGAAAATACAATTAATCTGTTTAAAACACAATATAAGGAGGTAATGGAACATATTTTAAATTTAAAAATGGTTTTCCTAGTAAATAGATGAGAACTCAAACAGTCTACCAAGTATTACGGGCCTTGTAAAATGTTACAAAAGTTACTTCTCAGGTAGCATAAAGAACAAATACAAATATTTAAAAAATTATCTATCAAAATTGTCTGTTTAATGTAATTCTACAAAAAATATTAAATTTTAGCATAAATCATTCTTTATTTTTCCCATGGTAATTTTGTGAAGCATAATATAACATAAGTATTATGCCATATAGAGTGATTTAGTAGGATTTATTTTAATAAAACTACTTTAATATACTATAGCTCACTTATTATGTGTCTTTTAAAACTCCTGCATTCATATTTTAGTATTACTGTCATATTAATAGTACTAGAGTGTACTCTAGTATTTATTCCATAATGTCAATATATATAAGAATACTTATTATACATTCTTTAATTCATGATGCGTAATATACTCAAGTACCCATTTCTTATTACCAGTACCTAAATATAGCTAGTATCCATTCTCTAGTTTAGTATTATATATTAATTATAGTACCAATTGCTTACAATAGGCTAGTAAATATACCCAAGTATGCCCAAGTATCAGTTTCCTAGTATTCTATAGTACAAGTATACAAGTACTAATACTAAAGTATAGTATCGGTCTCTAGTGGACTACAGGACAAACACACTTGTACTAACTTCTCTAGTAACCATTTTCCAGTACTGTGTAGTAAGTACACTTTCCTTAGTATGCTCTATTTGAGATACATTAGTATCAGTACTATAGTGTATTATAGTGCCAATACTCATGTACACTCTAGATATTAAGGTATGCCCTAGTAACCATTCATTATCACAGTACCGCATAACACTTATGCTCTATACTATTAACATATGTGAAAGTTTGCAGTGAACTAATATAAATTAAAAAATGAAGGTGCAAACAGAACATTTGTAAAATACTGTTAATTACTGAACACACATGGCAAACTAATTAATTGTACAAGTTCACTCAGGACCTTAGAATAATTACTAGGGTTTTGCGAAAGCTTTGGCAGAATTCTAGTAATGATATTAGATAACACATATGTATCATAACTCGAATTCACGGGTGAAAGTATCTGATATTATCATATAACAGGGATTAAATATATGACAGCCAGAGGGTCAAAGACGCATCTTTAATGCCAACGAATATACTGGTCGAGAATTATTTCGAGGAAAGAAATTCTGTTTTTCTTGATAATTTAACCCTCTACCGTCGTACAGTAAATGTCTTCGTTGCTGGCATTTGCTTTTTCCATCTGTGTAAGGGAGGAGTCGGCCGGCTGGATTCCCCTAACCCTGACTATCTTAAAGCCAGGACGGATCGACATCCATACGCGGCCAAGTCAAAACTTGTTAACCTTCCAGAAAACGTTAGAATTGGGGGGGGGACATAATCTAGACCCCGGGGTGAGACGCAAATACGATCCAGACTTTACGTTTATTCCACGCATTTCCTATACACTGCCGCTGAGTCAGTCGGTCGGGAAATGGATTCTGGGGGAGACGAAAAGCCAGAGTATCTCTCATATACCAGGACTATATTTTTTATGTATACATGCGCACTTTGCGTAGTGATGGGTTCCTTATAAAAGTAAGTAATCCGACCCGAGTCGGCCATGACACCACTGTGAGTTCTGGGGGTTGCCTGGTTGATACGGATCGTGTGCCATTTACCCAGTTGCGCGCCGATAACTGGTTTCTGTAGACAATCACGTATAAGTAAAAATCAGACTTACCCAGCTGCAGATACGGGCGCTGTTCAACTCGTAATTTGCCTAAGCCATCTTGTAATCCCCTCACACCGGGCTGTAAATAATTAAGGAATCACATGAATATCCGGCAATTAAAAGTGACAGGTAGGCGGACATTCGGGAAATCATGGCAATTTGGAAATGGACTTGCTTAGTGGCGAGGATGTCTGCTCCAGCTTGGATTCGATTGAATTGGGAACTGATAAATGAGCCACTCAAAGGTTCTGCGGAAAGCTTGCACTGATAAACCAGAGCTAGCACCCGATCACAGATTCTTTGTACAGGTCCCGAGTTACATCGATTATATTGCTTTGATCAATCATATTCCCTCCCCCCCTCAAATTCTAAAATAACTTGGCGCTTGATTGCAGAGTAAAAAATATTTCGGAAATTTCGAATCTTTCTTCTTTGTCTGCTTCCGGTTTCCAGCAAAATGACGACGTCGATAGAATCGTGGTTAAAGAAATCTATCGAAATTAAAGTGCATTAGTTATGAATCGCATTTAAAGTTAATTAAATACTCTAATTTCCAATTAAGTAGTTGTAACTTAACGCAAAGTTTCTTAACAACATTATGGATACTGTGTATCGAGTGGAAAAGCGAGAAATAAAGGTTAACGGAGACAGCTGTAAAGAACTTCGGGACCCCGAACAGGCGATAGAAAATTGTCCGTGAGTATCGAATAAGGAGAGCTGAGCCCCTGTATTCTAGGCAAAATTTTAACAAGAGGAGAGGTATCGGCACCAGTGCTGCTACCTTTACAGTATCACTGCTTCGTGTTTTTGTCAGTGCTACGAAAACTCGGCTATCAATAGTGTTCCTATTGATGAGGTTTGCATGCTGCTATTCCCAGTTTAAAGGCTAATTCAAAGGTCCGGTTATTCGTGGTAATTAATTAACTTTTAAGTTAATGAGTTTAAATTTTCGTTTAGATCAAAGGGTAACTGGTTTTCTGGACAAACATAAATGTACGTGGGGGGTACGGGCGCGGACGGAAGTACACTGACATTAAAAAAAATACCCTTATACAAAGACAACCGGTAGTGAAATTTATTAAGCAAAGATTCTTTACAAAATAATCCGTGTATAAGTTTCAGGAGCTTTTTTTTTTGGCATCTGGACAGTTGTTTTTGTTCCCTTTTCTTAGCAATGTTCTAGACTATTAATTTCCCATCTTTTGATGTCGTTTCTTATCTTTTTGATGATTCATCAAATCTCAATAGATTTTGATATGTTTTTTTCTCTGTTCTATCAGAATCTATTGAACCAATCCCTATGAGTTGTTGCCAAGATTTCAAGCATATTTTTCCTTTTTAAGAGTGTAACCTCCATCCCATCCAATCAACGCCATTCTAATATCAAGCATCTTCGAATCAACAATATTTTTCACTCTTGCGGTGAGATTCAGAATTCTTGCGCTTTAAAGAAGCAGTTTTCTGCCAACTTCAGGTGATGGTTCATACTCTCGCAGTTTCCTGCCATGCTTAGCCCCTATTTCTCCACACAAGTTGTTTCAGTTTCCAGAGATATTTTCTCAAGTACGCTGATGGTCGCTGGTAACTGCGACAAAAACTCGTCCATTTTAGTCATAAATATAGGGATCAAATTCTTTTTTTTCGAGAAAATTACCAAATATTTCCCCTTTGACTGCCTTCATATCTGTAGCTTCACGCCTGCGGTGTCTCTCCAATTTTTTTTGTTTGTTTCGTCTGAGAAAAAAAAAATGTTAATATCTTTTCTTGAACCTTTCTCATCATCCCTGCCGAAGATGATTCCCAATTTAGAATTGTTTAGCAGAGACATCCTTAACTTATCCTATTGTAGAAGAATAACGGGTACAAATAGTACTGAGTAATCGTTTGTAGATTTTTTACGACTGACATTACAACATTAACAGGCCCAAGATTGAAAATCCGACCTATACTGATGATAGATTTTTTCTCCTTTAGCTTGACACAGAGTTAGTGAAAATTTCAATTGATCGCCGACGTACAAGACGATAATCAGTCTGTTAAAGCCTAACGCCATGCAGTGTTTTGTTTTATTTATGCTAATTACTTCCCGAAAGTCATTGTCATTGTTGCTTCTGCAGTAAAGATTATTCTCGTCTTTCATTGCTTTTTGATTTTGAATTTCCTTAAAACTTCGTCGCTTTTCATTTAGCTTTAGTCAGGTCATTATACAGAATGCGAATCGGTTCTTTTGACTGTCCAGCTATTATTTCCATAAATTAGTTCTTGTTTATTGATCTAACTCTTCGTACGGTTCTTGTAAACAGGTTTTGCGCTTGGAAAACCCTGTGTGTTTATACAAACCCACAATCCATTTGTTGTTTATTCCAATCTAGAAATTTTTCATTTGAAACAACTTTTCTTTTGAAATTTTCATCTATGATTTAACTTTCTGCTGTCTGGCGGTGAAACTTCCTTAGAGTCAACATAGGCACCATTTCGGTTCTCAATGTACGCATACTTAGAATCTTCTTAAATATGCGAATCTTCATTGAATGCTCTGTGCACAAAGTAGCACAATCATGAAAATAAATAAAGTATTTTGTCACTTTTTTCTGAATTCTTCATGTTTGGATGTATGAAATAGTAGTTTTTATTTTTTTACTATTGGAATTAAATTGTGCGCAAAAATCTTCATTTAAAAGAATATTTATGGTTTTCAAAATCTAAAAGTCTTCACGTTGCTTTCTATACGATTTTTGAGGCGCATGTCGGAAGCACAGTTGGTTTTCTATCTTTCAACTATTTTATCAAATATGATTGACTCATTGGTTGGCTTACTGGATGTAATTAAATTATAAGCTGAGTCGTCAGATGTATTTGGTAATATATTCTCTTTTCCAGCTCTGAAATCAGCAATATTGGAATTTTCATCTGTTACAGAGACATAATTTGACTGTTCATCAGCTAAATCCGTATATTTAAACAGATTTTCAGATTGATGATTGGGATTCGACTTTTAATTAGTAATTTCATCAACATCGCTAAGATAAACTGGCAAAACTATGGAAAAGATTGAAACAAAGAGATTCAGAATCCATATTTTGTTTTGATTGATGGAATTATTCCACATAATCGATATTTCGTTTTCAGGATGCTCCGATCTTGGGCGCAAAAAACCAGTTTAAATATACATATCTGTCTATTGTCATATACAGTGGGAAATAAAAGCTCCCTATAGATATGTTTAGACCTTTTGAAGCAACGATAAATCTCCATGCTGAGGAGCATCCATTATTTCTATCAGGAACTATAAAAAAAACCCTTAGGAAATGAAAAATAAACATGCACAAATTCTGATGCTTTTCCCACATCTCTACAATAGTTGATATTTCTACGAAATTCCTTACGTTCATCTTTTCTCAATATATATACTCGCCAAAGATAGTTAACGTGACCGCTCTACAAAGCAGTTTCTATGGCCAACAGTGTTGAATGATAGAAAATTATTTGTTGTGAAAAAAATTATAAAAAAAATCCTTTTCTGCCAATTAATCAAGACTTTATTGATCTTCGAAGATTTTATATTGCTGAAAATTGGTTTAAGAAAATCTCTCATAAAGATATTTTCCATCATTGCTGTCTTCACCAAAAATTGCTCACCTCTAGATGCTGGAACAGTAAATCTGAGAAAAGAACCATCAAAAGACTTTCTTCCCTTTCAGTTTCACGATAAACAAAAGTATTCTGTCATTTCCTGGTCATCAATAGCATAAACTTGACGATGCACAATGGCTTCAAGGGTATAATGGTATCATCTTTGGAATTTCTTACAGAAAATAGAAGTCGCAAATTCAACGCATTCATGACTACGTGAGACACACGGAAAATATTACTTAATAAAATCTGTCTGGAAAATTTAGACAAAAAGATTTTGGTCCTGTTTCACTAAACCGAGATTGATTCAGCTGTTGAATGACATACTAGAGCAAGCGGAGCCAGACGCTAAGTCCGTGCTTAAAGTCCCAGGCAGCCGTTGGAAATCCATTTTAACTCAAAACTATTATTTTGCAAATTAATGCTTTCTAGCCAAAATGTAGTGGCAAAATGTATTCTAGATGCTTTACGAGTGACCGTAGACTACCCCGCCTCCCGTGCGCGTCCATGTACATTCCGTAATTTTCTAAATATTTTTTACACCATCATTCTTGGTCTTCCAGTATAATTTAAGTAAAATGTTCAAAACGTTAGAACCAAATTTCTTCTACCAGTAGGTAACAAACTTAAATTGATATATCAGTCAGATTGTCCTGAAAACTTAGCATAATGGAATCGTTGGAATCTAATATAACATTTTTTAAAAGTCGGAAAAGTATCTCATTTCACTAAAGAGTTTCGCATAACAAGGGAAGCGATTTACTTTTTTTAAGAAATGTTGATTCATATGTAATTTGATGCACAAAATTTAAAAATCTAAATACTGGCATATAAAATAACAAATAAGTAAAGATACAAAAAAACTTCTCTTGAGTATTTTACGTTATTTATGGATGCTTTTCATCGTTAATGCATTAGCAAATGTATTTATAAGCAAAGTGATCATGAGACGAACATTCATCGTCATCTTTACAAGACATTTACTAGCTTTCACATTTGACTTTGCGAAAACATTTTGTAAATATGGCTTTTGTTGTTTTTTTATGTTACCCAATATTTAAGATGAATTCTTGCCTGCCAGAAAATATTCTCATTAAATAAATGCTTAAATAATTCTTTCTTCTAAATACTTAGCAACTCTATTTTGAAAGAAGCTACTCCTGTGAGAGGCGATGTATTTGGCACTTTTAATATATAAATTTACTGCGATGTTCTTTTGCTGCTTATCCTTATATTCAGCGATGCACGGCCGCCGAAAGTTAATTTAGGCCCCGTGGTAGATAGAAATATGGGCCCAGACCTCACCTTTTTTATACGTTACTGGTCTTAGGCTACATGGTTTACTGGATAGAATCAAAAGACAAAATTTGACCATTCTCAAAATTTATCAAACATTCTGCTATGAAAGAAGGATTCATATATAGAGTAGTAGCATTTTAGATAAAATCAAATCATCACTAGCATTTTACGAGTTTTTCTCATAGCAGAGCTGTGAACGACTTCACTAGAATCAACTCGTTGCGCCAGTTCATTGTCAATACTCGAGAGAAGAGAAGTTATTTAATCTAACGTCGGCTACTGGGCTGATATTTACGATTAGCCATCAATATGCTGCTGAAAAGAATTGTTTACCGTTCCGATCTCATCTAAAAGTACAGTAGAACGGACACTTCTGAAGGTACCGGGCCATTTTAGACATTTCTGATTAGTCTCCTGGTTGTCTCTGAGAACCTTGGGTGTTCCCGGGGTAACTTCCTGGCTACCCCCCGCATCTCTCTCTCTCCTCTCTCTCATCATCTCTCTCTCTCTCTCTCTCTCTCTCATCTCTCTCTCTCATCATCTCTCTCTCTTTCTCTCTCTTTCTCTTCATCTCTCTCTCTCTCTCTCATCTCTCTCTCTCATCATCTCTCTCATCTCTCTCTCTCTCGCTCTCTCTCTCTCTCTCTCTCTCTCATCATCATCTCTCTCTCATCTCTCTCTCTCTCTCTCCTCTCTCTCCTCTCTCTCTCTCCTCTCTCTCTCTCTCTCTCCTCTCTCTCTCTCTCTCTGTGCGTTATATGACTTTCTATACATATCATGTATGAGTTGCATTCCACTATACGAAACAGCCTACTTTTCAAATGTTTTTCTTTTTGTGAGACGCAATCCACCACCTCCTTCTCGCGTACTTTTATTAATCCTACCCTAAAATTAGAGAAATAATTCACTACTGATTGACAATAAAAGAAATCTGAAACTAACGAACTCCGTTTTAATCTGAGTCATAAAAGCCTATAATGGCCGCAGTTTAGAACAAGCAATACAGAGAGAGGGGAGAGAGAGAAGAAAATACTACTACTACTAATAATAATAATAATAATAATAAAGATTCCTTCATTTAAAAAACAACATGAAATTGCAATTATCTCCAGCGTTCCTCACTACATTTTCATGTGAAGTTACTTCGGTTGTGTACGCGACTGCTTCACGTCTTAATCTCGTTACCATGACAACGCTATTGGAATCCAGTGTGGAATCTTGTCGATGACTGTCGGCCGTTCTGCATGTATACTATATTCCGTATGAAAATCATGGTCATTATATTTGTCAATCGCTTCATATTAGGCAGCGCCATCGAGATGATAGCATTCATTAATCCGTTATATCGACCATTAGAAAAATGTTCAGTTTAAGACATTTTTTCGGTTTTTCGCTACTGTGAGCAATAATGGAAGAATACTCTGCGATATTTTCGGTTCGTTTCATCGACATTTCCGTTTTACCTCACCCCCCCCTCTTTTTCAAAAGCAAAAGTAGGGCACCGATTTTATGATAATTTATGATCTGCTGACTGGTCGAAAAACTCGTTTTTATTTCAGTAAGAAAGAAAAAAACAATTGCAGTTGGTTTTTTATTTATTTATAATGTGAATAACAAAGAGAAATTGAAATTTAAGAAAATAGACGCTCCCTTTACTGGTTCTTATTTGTCTGATTCTAGTTTTACTGATATTTTTAAAGATGCCAACGTTTTAGAGGGTGAAACGGAACCCTGCTACGAATAGAATCTTTTATACCTTGGATATTTAAAACTGAACAATGAAGGTAAACTGTCTCGCAAGGGAAATCGTTAATTAATTAATTTTATCTGTATTTCTTAATATCCTGCAAGAAAATATCCTATGTAAGCATGGTTGAAGTTTTCCTACGTTTGTGTGTGTTTCTCGTTATGATTACTGATTTGACTGACTGATATCCGCCATGTTGCTCACTGGAATGACTCAGAGAGTCGTGAATACTTCTTCCGGTATTGACGACTTGACCTGTAAAGTCACGTTAAAGATGAAGTAGACGTCGACACGAACAATAGGACGAGCGAGCTCGGGGGTCGGGGATAGCAGCCCGTGGCAGCCCTTAAACGTTCAGCTGGGGGCGCTTTCCTCTCAAGCTCCCTGTCCGCAAACTGTTAAAACAAATCGCTACGCTGACCAGCCGTGACTTTGCGCCGTTTTAACCCTCTACAAGTGCACCTACGAGTAGAACAGCAAAGAGGAATATTTGAGGCTCCAGTAGTGTTAACGTCAAGTAAACACGACTTCCGGCTGACAGTTTCCGGTATGGATATGAAACGCATATAGATATCCGAACGGTTGGATAGAAAAATCCGACCGTCAGAAAAGTTGACTCAGTGCACAGAAGTTCCGAGCCAGTTGTTCGCTATCGGAACTGAAACGTCTGCTGTTTAAGGGCCATAACTCGTCTCGGCGTCTTCGATGGCAGGCTGAGAAGCCAGGCGGTAGAGATCCGCCAGCCTTTCCGAACTCGGACGCTAGATATCGGTATTGGCCTCTCTGACAATTTTTTTTTGCGTGTGTTTCGGTTTTCGGATGTTTCCACGGTTAAGGTGAAGCGCTAGGGAAGGAGAAGATAACGGAGAAAGAAAATCTGTTGGGGCACCAGGTGGGGGGGGCGTGCTGTTATGGCGAAATCGTTGTCGGTCTGTATTGTTCTCCACTTATCGATACGCAGCAGAACATTCTTTGGGTAAGAAGACCAAAAGAACGAAAGCCGGTGGTCTTCCATTGAGCCGGAAAGTCAACTGTCTGGAGAAAATGTCGATTAGAGATAAAAAAAAAAAAAAAAAAGATGCAGAATGATTTCAAACGTTAGTGCTTTAATTGAATGTGCTTAGAAGATAACCAACTTGAGGAAACGACTGTACCAGTAAAATGCCACTGGTGAGGCCACAGAGGACGATCATTACCATGGAAAAGACTGGAGAGCGATTTCCGTTCTGGAGTGGAGCTAGTGTAGAAAAGGACGACTTTCTTCTATCATATTAGCGGACTAAGCCTCTAGATTTGCTCAAATATCGGGTAACTGAAAAAAAAAAAAGAAGCTTGGAAAATAGTGACACAAATAAAATAAGTACATTCGGTCGCTTGTTTGTTTGTAGGAAAATACCGTCGATCTGCAAGATTGGACGTAGTAAGCGGGTTTATTGAGGTTGCTTACTTTGCCTTGTATTGCGCAACCTGGCGTTCATGATACCAGCCCCGAAATAGGTAAGGCCCGTAACTCTGCGCACAGAGACAGCTAGGTATTGAAAAACGAGGAGGACTCTTGGTTTTTATTATTATTAGTATTATAAGAAATTCTTTCATGTTGCAGAGTGAGGCTTCTAAACGACTCGCCTGGTGAGTGTATACCCAAGTGTCCGTGTTTACTTACGGAAAGCAACCACTTGCCAGGCCAAAAATAAGTTAAAAGCGCATCCGTTTTCTTTGGCAGATCCTGACGTCCATCCACATATTTAATAGTTAAACTAGCTAGCACGTGGATGGCTAACTTGCGTCAGTAACATGTTTGTGGGGATGGCCGACTTGTAAAGTCAGTGACACTTCCGGCATCGAACCGGTCAGGCTGAAACACGTGGTCGAGCCTCCCTGCTCGTCATCGGCTCACCTGTTTGATAGGGAAATTGAGGAGGAGCTCCTTTTCTCTGCCTGCATTTGGAAAAAAATCGTAACTTCTCCACTTTCGCTTAAAAGTAAAGAGAATAATGGCTACTGGCCGTCTATTTTATGACAACGGTTTATATTTCAAGGGCCTCCGGTTATGACCCCCTGCCTCGTTTTCAAGCGGTTGTCATGGCCGAGATCAGAACCATTCCACGCGCATGCGCACACACTTCAAACGCGGAGACAGAGAAATACAGGCCAACTTATCTTATACTACTGTTTATCGTATAAGATCTGAACATCGCTTTTAAATCTTATTTTAGCTAAAGGAATAACATCAAAGGATTCTTGTTCAGTTAGCTCAGCATCTGAAATGATCGCGCGATCCTATAACATTTTAAATTCAGAAAACATCTGTATTTTTGTGAAATATATTGATGCGCACAATTCCTGAATGGCCGTCATTCCAGCCCGACTGGACTGGGCTGCTGGGGGGATACGTCACGAGAAGCGGCAGGTAACCCGCACACACACCTTTGTCCGCTGGCTGCGCCGTTGCGTGGTTCCTAACCTACCTCGCGCTGACTTATTTTCAGATGTCGCCATTTTCTACTCGCGCAACGAATTCTGTTATTTGATGAAGCCATTCCGAACAAAGCGACTTAGTTGTACCGCGTTGCCAACGCAACGGCGGCACGTGTTTATTTAATGTGGTCGTTAGCAGCTATTCAGCCTGTCAGTAGACCAAATTCTGGATCCAATTAATAGACACGCCCACCTATGACTTTTTCTTCGGAGGCCCGGCGATATACTACAGGCCTCGATTACTGTTCTCCCGCGCGACATCGGTAGTCGAGTCCCGCTTTTTTATTCTTTTCTCTTCTAGCTGCTAGGATAACTGGTGTATCGCATGATAACCGACGTGTGATGCTTTGTCAATATTAGCTTTCCGCCCAGGCTGTCGTATGGCCGAGCGTCGCCTTAGCAACCGAGGTTGCTGCTCCGATTGTGCAGATAACAAAGATGGGTTTTCGCTTTGTGTTGATAACTCTTTGTGGTCAACTTTCCTGCCTCCCCTGGTTTATGTCTGCTGTTAAATGCAATTAGAAGCCAAACAAAAGGGACAGTTCTTTCTTTTATTGGGAAGCTCTGGCTGTTGTTAGCCCTTTAGCGTTGATGTTAATTCGCTTTGCTTTGCAATGACAACAACATAACGAACAACTAAATAATTTAGCATGGGCTGACAGAGCGTCCATTTTGGCGATTTCAGAAGAAATTTCTTCGCATGCGCGAGTAGCCTGGAAAAAAAATGCTATCGCTTTATAAATAGCTTTAGACGTACTTCCTGGCTGCAGAGGGCAGCTAAAGGTGTACTGCGTGGATGTTGCAAGCGAACATTTGAAAAATAACACCACCAACAAATGGCATGGGAGAAAACAGACAAGAAACACATAGCACAGATTCCATCGGCTACCACAGTAGCAGCAAGATCATACAGTTTCATATACAAATATTTCTTAATTCAGCCATTTGTTTAAGTACTAATATTTATCGAAATGAGCCTTAGCTTTACTTCGTGTCTATCTGGTCTTATTAAACAAAGGCTGCGTTCTAATAAAACGACAAAAGCCGTTCTGACGATGGTCCCCTGGAATGGATTTTCTAAAGGTGGTTATAAGAACTCTTACGGTAGAAAGGTAAAAATCTTTCTCTACTGACGTCATATCTCTGATGGCGTCATATATATACTGACGTCATCTCTATGATGGCGTCATATATACCTCTCTAAATTCTAATGCTGGCCTGAAACTCTCTTTGCAATTACGTATTATTCTGTATTTTACTGTTTTGTGTTTTCTTCACTATACTATAGTTCACTACATACAACACTTGGTAGTGGGGCTTGCACGCGTATTAAAGTCATAATGTGCCGAAAAAATAGACATAAGAGACGCGTAGACAACTGGTCAGCAACAGGACCACAGCGATTTAACCGGGTGCCTGGCAGTAGGAACTCGATCCAAACAGTCCATGGATGCCAGTGTTTGCAGATAAACTGCTCGCAAGCGAGTCCGGTGACAGATGGAAGCACGGTAATGTACAACGCCTTGTAGTAGTCAGGGGACAAGATACAGCGCACCATTTGTCAGAAACCTCCAACAACAATCGATCATGACAACATATTTCTACACAAGCAGTGTCGCGGCACCTATGCTTGACAGACTTTGCTAACAGCTTCTTCGCTCGGTCAAAGATGTAGCGCCTGTCACTGTGAAGATAGTACAATATAAATTAAGCGTAGAGTAAAATAATTATTTAAATTTTTGGCATACGGAAGTTCTAGCTAAAGTATAAATTAAAACTTTTATTTCGATTGACATCACTTTACACCACTTGTAACAACCAACATTTTCAATTGGGTTTTCCGATTTTAGCAGATACTGCATATAATAACATGGATGCTGTCTCGAATGGCGTTATAATCGCCTTGCGACGCATGCGCCCCCTGCTTGGACTTTCTGTTTATAGTATTTCCTTAAGTGCAAAGGAATCTCACTCTGACCAAGCAAATTTTACATGAAAGTGTTTCGTGCGAAACCATATTTTAGGTACAAGAATCGTAATAAATCGCGCTTTTTTATTTACTTGCGAATGGCATAGCTTCAGGAGCTTCATCTTTGAGGTCTTCGTCTCATCCCGCGGTCACTCAGTGCACGTACACATGTTAAGTTGTTTAGGCGTCTGGCAGGTAAAGATTGTCCAGGTCTTCAAAAAAAACAAAGGTTTTAATTTGACAACCCCTCCCAGAAGTTGGGTGACGAAAAAATATTTTAAATCTGCGATATTAAACTTCCACCTTTTATTTATTTATTTTATTTTTTGTTTTGCGTACAGGGTGGGGAAACCTACGAGCCAGTGATGGAGAATTGTACACGCTGGACCACTGGTTAGAGCAGGTTCGGATTGCTGAAAGGCTGATGGGACCAGCTCGGTTAGGAAATAGTACCCTTATCACCACTGCGCCCCACGGACGGCGGTTGGAAAATTTTGTGCTAGGAGATGAAAATCGTTAAGGTGGAAAAGAATTAAGCGGCGAACAGTACCGTCCATCAGTGCTTCAGAGAAACTTGTGGATGGGTTTGCCACTGTGAACTTCGCAGAGAGAGAGAGCGAGAGATGATGGAGAGAGAGATGGAATGTGTGTGTGTGTGTGTGTACTGTATAATTTTGTATGTCAAATAATTTTATTTAACTGTATTAAATCTTTTAAAGTTTTAGAATAATTATTATTAATATCTTTATCATATTGGTGAGAGTGTGTGTGTGTGTGTGTGTGTGTGTGTGTGTATACCAAAAATATACTGACTTCTTGTTTGCAGATAATAGAGAGATTTTCAGCATTTTTCTGAAAAATCCTTGATTTATTGGAGTCTCGCGAGACATGGAATTGACGAGGTTTTATTATATCTTGTAGCTGACGTGCAAACCTTCGTTTGTTTTATTCTTTACGTTTTGGACAGAGACTTCAGCTCTTTTTTTCAGTCTCGGTAGTTTACGCGAACAAAGATAAGAAACAATAACAGAACCACAGCCTTTTCCCCATCATAGACTAATCGAGAGATTTATAATGCTAT
Source organism: Nautilus pompilius (assembly GCA_018389105.1). Lineage (NCBI taxonomy): Eukaryota > Metazoa > Mollusca > Cephalopoda > Nautilida > Nautilidae > Nautilus > Nautilus pompilius. The sequence goes on from JACATO010000365.1 coordinate 2,025,107, forward strand.
TTCCACTTAACTGTTTCCGTGGCATGGGACACCTCGTCCGGTTGGGAAAGGATTGGAAGATGTAGATGAGAACAAGTCAGGGTTACCGGGAAGACAGAGAAAGAAGGGAAGGCTGTCAGAATTCTGCCGTCGTTATGTAATAAACATAAACGTTAACGGATGAAGAAAACTTTTGCCGAAGACTGTGAAATTATTTTTCCAATCAAGTAAAAATCGCATGCATCAGGGAAAAAAAAGGGAAGAACTACCGTGTTTTTCGGACAATAGGTCGATTAGTTTTACCTGAAAATATCAGCCTCGATCTATAGTTCGATTCGACCCGCGTAGCTGAAATCAGAAATTCTATGAAGAAAGTCTTAGATCGTGAAACAATGACATTAATATAAACCAGTTGTGTTTCCTCTCCTGTAGAATCGCCTGGTCGAGAAATAATGGATGCATAAACACTTATGTTTTTTTATTTTAATTTACACAAAAAAACAAAGCAAACAAATAAATCCAATTTATAAACAATTACCGGTTTATAACTGCAAAATTATCTCTGGCGAGCCTCAAACTTTTCACGCATGCGCAAATAAATATATAGAAAATGGCGGATGGAAAAATATTTTGTCAGTCGAGTAGATTGTCGGGTTCTTAAGTACATTCGCCACAATCTGAGATTCATTACACTGGCTTTATTTAATCCTTATGAGCGAGGTTACATAATATCTCAAGTTGTCCGGCATTACATGGCAGACAAGGTAAAACCTAATTATCGATCGGCAAGCAAATTGATCAGCTGATCATCGGTAAATCAATCACCCGTTGATTACGATGGTATGTGGGACTTCAAAAGAATAATTCATACATTCCACTTAAATATCTTTTCAGTTTCAAAACAGAACTTTTCCTGAAATGATGAATCTATATTAACGGTAGAATGTATATTTCGCAGTCGTAGTAAGCGGGTTAAAGCCATGCTCCACCTGACGACTTGAACAGGTATCAGATTTCCGACGAGCGCCACAGACGGACGGCGAGACAAGCTCGTCAGACGGTCGGTTTGAAGTCAGCTTTAACTGATAATTACGGGAGATTTTGCTATTGCAACCACCGCAATGAAAGAAGAAAACAGTCGTCCAGCCTCAGGGATTTGAAGAAACGAGAGACGTTTCCTTCAGAACGTTTTCTTCCGCGCAGCTCATCTCCTTGATTAACAGACACGGCTAGCTTATCCATATTTCCAAGAAATACGGTGGATACACTAGATCTGTTTATTTAATTTCTTTGATGCTATACAAATATGTTAGAGTGGCTGTTGTTTAGCAAGAATACAGCCTCAGATATCCCATCTTCTCTTTCCTCCAATCTCTCACCTCCCCCCTTTTTTTTTCTGTACCCAAGGGTACATTTACCTGAAATGCTTCTGCGGTAACTAGGAAACCGGCCATCAAGGAAAAAGACATTTTTAAAGAAAGAAAAGTAAAAAAAAAAACACAAAACAAAAACAGCTGCTGGCAAATTGCCAGCCTCAGATTTAAAACCCCGATCCTCGATTTCTTTGATCTTCGCGGATACTTTGCACTTGAAACCAGTTCTACGATTCCACAGACGAGGATACTTAAAATGCCACATACGTTGATAAACAAATTAGCGTTACTTTAAATACCACGACTTTTAAATATCAAACAATGACTGTTTGCTGAGTACTTCCTTAAAGGGATCTATGCCCTTGTAATAACCAGTCTAGCTTAATTAATCCTCCCAAGCAATTAGAGCCAATCTGTGAACTTGTTGGCGCATATAAAAGCAAAGACAGAAATTTTAAGTTGGTTTCCCATTTTCTTGGGAAGTGGATTTGGTGTCATAGACCGTGAATTTAGCAAAGACAACAAAGTTCTAACCCTGTTGGCATTAACAACAACGATGCGCAATCTGAGATTATAATTAATTATATGCAATGACTCTCAGCGATAATATCTTTTGCCGGATGTTCTTCATTTGCCTTCTGTTTTTCTTTTTCTTTTAGAAAACCCCATTTAGAATCCAAAATTTTAAAATAAATCTTCGAGACAGGTTAAAAATATAAACCTATATGCGGTGGGCTTACCTTTGTCTTGAAGACCCTAAGGTTATATATGTGCTTACGTGCGGCGTAGCTATGATCAACCATCTTAGCTGTTTATAAGTGACATCTATCCTAAGCCTGTGATACCAACCCTTTCCTCAAGGCAAGACAGGTGCCATGAAAGGCACGATCAGTTGACAAAGTATTCCTCATCAGTCTCTCCCTTCGTCTGGGATCAGTTTTACCAATACAGGTGCTTCTCGACCTACGACCGGGTTCCGTTCCGACCAATCGGCCGTAAGTCGATATGGACGTAACTTGAAGACCTATACGTATCTGACCTTTTATGGGTATTTTACATGCACGACTAGTATGTACTACTGTACTACGTTAATACATTTTATTTTATCTTTTTTATGCTTTATTATGCGCAGTTACCAATATCTTTTACTTTTTTTATTTCTTTAATTTGCTTACTCGCTGCTTCTCCTTTTACTCGGACATTATGCAGATTGTATCTTTTTCTTTGAAGCTACTGAACCATCCATTGGTTGCTTGAAAGTTTTCCTTGTAGTCATCTCTCCTGTTCGTTCCTTCAAAGTCTCGAAAATACTCCCAGCCTTAGCTTACGTTTTCGTGTCTGGTCTTCCACCCAGAGCACCAGCAATTTCTCCATTTCGTGGATAGGTCCTTGTCGCTTCTTTGTTATTAACCCTTTACTCTTTCCTCGTCCTTGAGAATGGGACATCTGTAGATCACGTGCGATAGCATTTACTCTTTTCCCTCCTCCATGTTGGCTAATTATTTTCATTTTAACTTCCAAATCAAGTGACCCACCCCACCCTGTTTCTTGCCTGGTGTATTGGTAGATGGAGAGATCTTTGCGGCTGGTAAATCTGTAGAAGCTAAGCGAGATACTTGCGATATGACTGCTGAAGTATAACTGATGCCGATATAAAGCGCGATGCTGCTGCTGCTGCTGCTGAGAGATATGCGTTGCCATACCGACTCTCGTACGGCGCGCGGGAATATCGAATTGTTTTTTTAAACACATGGTCGGAGTATCTGTAAATGGATGGTCGCCATTTGACTGTCTTTGATGCTTTACACGTGTAGACGGGTATCGAGTGCTTCAAACTACTGCTATAGGAAAAAGGGTTTCTTTTCTCTATGAAACGGATCCGACGTTTGGTCGACCTGGGGGGAGGGGTCGTCGATTAACACCCCCAGATATGCAGTAGTAGGTCTTGACCGTGCAGATCGGTTCCCAAGAGACGGCGATTAACCTTAAAAACTGCGTTGTTGGTCTCTTAAAGCGTCGAGTTCGGAAAAGTTTTAAGGGGACCGTGAGTGAACACTTCATGATGTGGGAGTGTTATTTTCTTTCAATGTAAGGGTTTATCCCATAATTGTGACTTTTATGCCATTAATTTTCCCGAGAAAAGATTTATTCTCTATTCGTAAAAGAAGAAAAATGATCAAACCTAAGAACATTAAAAGGCAAAATAAAAGAGGAGGTCGGGGGTTAATGTTGCTGAACTTCGACGCGGACTCGGACCGTCATTTCCTCGTGTAATGAGATAATTTCAAAACGCACAGGGATGCTTTGGAACATAGAAACTGTAGCAGGAAATACTGAAGGAGCATCAGAGAAACAAAAAGGGGTCGAGCGAAAACCAGCTGAACACCATAAAGTTGGTCGGTTCCTGCAGTTTCTTTCTGCTTCCCTCAATTCAGAGTTCGCTTACTGCTGCCGATAGCAACCGTGATTGGTTTTCTTTCCACTAGATGGCGCAATTTCAACCTGCTTTCATTGCACTCCGATGATTTCTTTAGCCATCCGCTGTTTACGAGGTCGAGGAACATTAAGGCGGGAGATAAAATCGTACAAAGCGAAATTGAAGACAACAACAAAGTAAAACCGCACTGGCCTGACTCCCTGGCGATTACTTCTGACGCAGTAATCTAGGTTTTTATGGACGGGAAAGCAAACTTAGGGAACAATCGGTGCGGCTGAAACCCTGTATATCGTACGGAACCTTCTCTGTGGAAAGACGAGACGTCTCTTTACCTATTTTATTGACTGTACACACCTTGTAGTCCACCAGAGCGTGTATTTACAGAAGAACTGTAATTACGATGCAGGCCTTGAATTGATCTCTGTTGTGTTTACTTTCCGTGACTTCGCTAAACACCTGTATGTATCCTAATTCCTACACAGGTATGTCTTTCTTGTCGTCAAGTCCTCCGCTCCATGCTGTGGACGCGCAAGACCTTTTGTTATTTACATTAAAGGTACGAATTTTCAGCTTCGGGGGAAGGTAACAGGAGTAATATTTTCCCAAGCTGGAACCATGAAACATCCTGCTCTTTGGATATTCTCCATCGCAGGTAAGCGTTTATACTTTCCAGGTGTTAATTGCTATTTGTTAGTATACTGCAACTTTATTTGTGTCTGCATCGATGTGAGTTTTGCGTAGTTAACAGTAGGCCAGGCTCATCATCCGAGCTTTTTTTTTTAAAAAATTTTTTTTTAATCCCGTCAAAAAATGTATTTATTGTTTCATTAAAAGATTGTTTCGAACGTAAGCAAAAGCAAGAAGACCGAGGTAAACAAAGAGACAAATTTCTAACAAAAAAAGACACACGAACTGTCGATACTTCGAGCATCACTTTCGTTGACTTCCACTTTAACAGAGGGCGGAAAGACCGTGGTGTGCTCTAGAGGCGCAATATTACACAACAAATGGAGGATGAAAACTTTAAAGAGTTTTTAAAAATAAAATAAGATAACATTAAAGGAACAGAGAAAGCTCAATAGGTAAGAAGAGGTTTGAGATATTTTATACATAGATTTTCTAATTTGTACCTTGAACTCAGAAAAGGATCTGGTCAGAATCCGTAAGTCATCAATAGAACGGTAAACAGAAATGAGGTCTGAAAGTTTGAGTTTATCATGCTTCTTTATTCCCGTTGTACGTCTGTCCTCCACCTACCCTGTTCTGCTGTCTCCCCAACCTCCCAGCGTCTGCCCTGTTATCATGTTCCAGCTGTTCTTTTTATGTTCCAAAAAGTATAGAGGTGCAGAAAAATCTCTTACCTGCGCATTATATTAGAGATTTCTAATTTTAAGAAATGGGAGTTTATTTATTAGATCTGAAAAGTTTGTATGTTGTTCGCGATCAAATCATAGATGACGTATGTCAGTGAAACTCTGATTACCTGCCTTCTGTCCTGTTTATGCCGTAAATAAGATGTATATTTTACGTCTACACCAATGGTACTAATGAATATCGCAGAGCAAACAGCGGTCTAGTAAGTAATGGCGTTTATTCAAGCTATATTTCATTTGAATTTGGCATTTTATAGTGGCAGAATACGTTTTCAGACTGTTACCTGGTTAAACGAATATGAGCGTAGACTTTACGTGTCGTGACAACAGATAGCCAGTTATACCTGGAACTCACAGAACCCCGGTGTCACCGGAAGTCACGTCATTCAGAGGCGCTCAAATTCGTCGTCATGATATCGTTACCAGCATAACAGGGGTCCGCGCCTTTAAGATGCTTGAATATACGTTAAATACACAGACTGTCCGACCGAAGAGGAAATACTCTCCGCAAGAAAGGTAAAAGGTATCAAGCCCCCAAAATAAATAGGCCAGGTTAGGCTGTCTGTTTTTAATTGATAGATACTTATCTCTGTTTCGCATGCAGTGTTTTTCTCCTTCTTTGTTTCGACGATTTAGAAATTGTACCATTTTTTTTTTAAAGACAGCCGAGTTTCGCTATCACTTTCCTGCAACTGCGTCCAACATCTGAAGCACTGAATATTAGCATTTAATACCTGTTGGAGCTTTTCGACGCAATCCAGGCTAATTAAAAACGTGATAAATCAGGATAATAAACGGGGGTTGCGTCTACTTTCTATTGGAAGAAAATCCTCTTGTTTTCGGATTCTTCCAGAACTTACAACCCGCACTAATCAATATTTGATCAAGTTAAGCCAACAATTAACCGGAAATTTACGCCGCTCTGTCTCTATGTAGGCCACCAGGTTTCACTGTTACAAATGGATTAGCTTCTTCGAACTCGCGGGCCGCGCCGCCAAGCGGACAGTGGACGTATTATTATCATTATTTTTTTTTTAAATTTTGCCTTGTTTTTACCAGCATCTGCTGCATTCAGGAGCTGGATTTAGGCAGAATACCCTTCCACGGGGTCGAATTGCTGACAATGAATGAATGCCATGCATTTCTTTAAGAGAGAGCAAAAATGTATAAAGCTGCTTAAATATTCAAGAAAACAACAATTCGTCTGCGAGGGGCATAATCTGCCTCGTACATCAGCTTCAGTGATCCCTCGTTTGAAGGATAGCGATTTAACGACTTCGGGCTCATAGACAGCTCGCCGCATGCTAACACCCTCGATCTTCGACACAAGCACTATACTCACCGGCGGCGGCGAGTTGGCATCGATTGGGTGAATACCAAAAGGTAATCAGGCAGATGGATATCGAATGATTATTCTCTCTTATATAGTTTGGTTCAGCTCTTGCGAAGAGGCGGGGAGTCATCAAAGAAGACTCTCGGAGATCAGGAATAATAACGAGAGCTTTTCCTTAACTGATCCACGCCACCAAAACAGTCAATTCATTCCAATCCTTTAAAACATCTGGTACTAACTGCTTATGAAAATGTACCCAATTTTTATGATAAATCTGCACATAACCCAACGAATTTCTTATTCACAACTTGCTAATTATCTCTGAAAAACCCAGTAATAAAAAATTACTTTCTGAAATCCAAACTGGCTAAAGTTAATATTTTTAATCGTCAACTATCTTAATTCTTTCAGACCTTAAATACGAACCAGCTAAACAGTCAATTCAAGATGTCTACTATAATGGAACCAACATCATCTTGCATTTATGCTTGATATCTCGAGCAATTAGTTATTTCCACCAGTTTTGTTAATGGCCAGAACCCTGCTCTCTTTTCAAAATATGATAATAAAGTGCACTTTGCGCCAGCTCAGCGCATCCAGGCTGTAGACGAACCATAGACCGGAATAAGAGAACCGAACTGTAAATAATTATTCTCAGCAAAGAAATCGACCCATCGAGACTGATTCAGTCTAAATGATCTCATAGTACATGGAATAAACGTAATATCAGTTCATCGGGAGAAAATTTACTTTTAAGCAACTTTAAATTGTAAAATATTTAATACTTTTTTACAAAACATGTAATAAAACTACCATATGTTGCCGTATCGTGTCTTGGTGAGCATATTTTATTGCCCAGTTAACATTTTTAGCGTAGTTCGCGAGGAGAACTAAGTGCGATGGAATTTGACGTAAGTACCGCGATCGCGGCGGAAATATAGATAACCCTTTGGTGTGGAAAATCACAGCAAGGATTTAAAATTGTCTTATAATGAATTCGCAAAGTGTGGCTGCTTTTTATTCTATCTACATCCCTCGTTGAGATATCTACAGAGACATTTTGACTTCAAGACACCAGTATAACTATTGATCATATATATAATGAGTTGATCTATCTGTATTCTAGTGTGCTCGGAAATGATATGGTGTTGTTTTTTTTAAAAAATAGTTTCAAAATATCGCAACTCTCCCTGCTGTAGCTGTCTAAGTCAGGACAGGTGTATAAAGAAGCGTTTAAAATAACGTATACACATACTTTTAAAAAAAACTACACAGTTTCGTGACATTCTGTTTCGGAACCAGCCAATTAAACTAAATACCTTGCATTTCAGTAGGTTTCAGCCTGTGGGCAAATTATATTCCTCGTAAGCGATATCTTAAATATGTATATTTAAGGGGGGAAATAGACTATTTAATTGCGCCCAATAATTAGTTAAACATTCATATTCGTAACAACAGAAGTATAAACTGGTTTTCTTTGCTGGGAAACTATTAATATGAATTTCTTTACTTTTGGCTTGAACGAGGCCGAAAGGAGATGAATTCACTGTAGTCAAAAAATTTTTTACCGCAAGGCGTTATTATATCTTCTTTTTTTTTCTGAACCGTGGTAACTGCTTCAGATAGCCAGACACAGAGGAAAGCACTAGCTGAAAGAGAAAACTTTCGCTATTGTGGTTTCTCTTGCTGTGGAATTATACTCTTGTATACTGTAAAGTCTGTCTTACTGCAACTGAGCGTGACAATCCATTTGGGTGGTAGGTGCAGTGTTAGCGAAACCATTGTGAAAGACGAGCTAACATTAAAACGAAATGCATTTTTATTGTAAGTGAAGAATATATCAGGCAGACGAATAGGAATGTTTCACTTTTTCAGTTTCATTTATCTACTGAGACCGTCACGAGATTTCAGGTATTCCTCAAAGTGGTGCCGGTAGCTGGGTCTTGGTGACTTGGCCCTCAGTTGCCTACCGTGATGATCCCAAAGGCGCAGTCATGGACCAAACGAAGTAACTGAAGTCCGTGCTCCGTGCTTCGGTGGTGTTTGGTGTGTAGCTCATTGCTTCATTTCCCCGCATGAGATGATGAAAACAGCGGAGGATTCCCTGATCAAAGATTCCGAAGAATCGACATTCATCCTGTAGAATTAAGACACAGCTCAGTGAATGGAAAATTCATTTTATCTCCCTGACGATTACCTACCCAAACCATCCGTGTCTGACAGGTGGCTGTAGACACATTGAGTGAAGTATTGCCAACCTTTGTCGAGATCCGTGCGCACGAAGACTTTCAGAAAAACTCACGGTGCGTCTAATAGATTCCTCAGTCCTGTTTATCTCTTATCGGATTTTATCCATCACTTACAGACCTCTCTGGATAGTGAGCCTACTAAGAGGCGATCGGTCAGCTTAGCCAATCTCCCCCGACTCCGTGTACGAACTTCTAACCCACAGCCATCTTAATCCGCTTTCAGTCTCATCTAGAGGAGAAACCAATGATGTTCAGTGATAACCCCAGTCATCGTCCTAAAGATTTTCTACCACCTAATTCTACTAAAATGACAAGACACCTTTCAACTTCTTGCCTCGACTTCTTGACACACCTGTCCAAACTCTGTCCATTTTCCTTTCGTTTTGTCTTCTATGCTCTGTCTTCCCACGGGACTGCTAGTCGATCATCAGAACCCTCTGGGGCCCGTCTGTGATCAGATTATGATATCGGATCTCGGGGTTTGTTATACTAATATCTCGAGGGAAATATTAATTCCAGAAAATAAACTGGTGAGAATTCCACACCCTTGGAATCCAATGACCGCCTACCCGCTGTGAGTTTCCCAATACACTCTTCAGTTAAATATTTATAAGCCATGGACCAAAAAATATATATACATTTAAAATAACACTGTATTCGTTTTATTGTGCCAACTTTCTTGGCTGCTCTTTTCCGTTTTAGCGACCGACGGCAGAAATAAGTATTCGGTGTGAAAACGATCTCAAGGCCGCTTCTTCGGATTCATTGCCAGGGAAAAAATAATCACGAAGATTAACGAGATTCGATTAAGCTTATTTTGAAAAACAAAACCGGCATGGACAGATATCAGGGCGGGAGATCGACATCAATGATACATAGCAGCGGTTTTCCCTACACAGCTATTATTTGTCTACCCTTAATGTTTGGGGCCCTGTTTTTCTATTGAACAGCTGCAGATTACAGAAATAAGACACCAAAATCAACATGTAATTGTTGTTTTGTTTTTTTTACTGTCAATGGAGCCGGCTGCTTCATCTACGTGTTGCTATCGAATTTCCTTTTGAGCCTGCGGCCTTTATGGTATCGTCTAAGGATACGGCGCGGACGGTACGGGAAGCACGAGCTCGGTCCGTGGCTGCTAGGCTCGTCCGCATGTACATGGGTCGTTTGTCGTTATTCTAAATGTATGCACGGATAAAGCAAACAAGCAGCTGGCGCGGCGCGACATTAAAAGAACACCCTGAGCGGGTTCTGGTTAACAGGTGTTCAGAACGGACTTCGGTTAATGACAAATATTGGAGCTCGCACTTAATCACTGACGTTATGAAGACTCGCTCTGCGAATTTTGTAGGTTCGAGCGAGATAGCTCAGGGCTGGTGACAAAGCTCCATTCGACTAGCTAGGGGGCAGACCAGAACGTTTGTACAAATACATCTGGACTAACATCAAGGTCCCCCCCCCACGTAACTATATCGGGACTGGCATTAGCGCTCGCTACAACCATATCTGGGCTAATATCAGGGTTCGATAAAACTACATGGCGACTAACATTAATGTTTCCTACAACTATACCGGGACTGACATTAGCATGCCCTACAACTATACCGGGACTGACATTAGCATGCCTACAACTATATCGGAACTGACATTAACATGTCCGACAATTATATCGGAACTGGCATTAACATGCCTTGACATTAACATGTCCTACAACTATATCGGAACTGATATTATTAACATGCCCTACAACTATCCCTACAACTATACCGGGACTGACAATAACATGCCTTACAACTATATCGGGACTGACAATAACACGTCCTACAATTATATCGGAACTGACATTAACATGCCTTGACATTAACATGTCCTACAACTATATCGGAACTGATATTATTAACATGCCCTACAACTATACCGGGACTGACATTAACATGCCCTACAACTATATTGGGACTGACATTAACATGTCCGACAATTATATCGGAACTGGCATTAACATGCCCTACAACTATCCCTACAACTATACCGGGACTGACAATAACATGCCTTGACATTAACATGTCCTACAATTATATCGGAACTGGCATTAACATGCCCTACAACTATACCGGGACTGACATTAACATGCCCTATCGGGACTGTCATTAGCATGTCCTACAATTATATCGGAACTGACATTAACATGCCTTACAACTATATTGGGACTGACATTAACATTCCCTACAACTACACCGGGACTTACATTAACATGCCCTACAACTATATCGGGACTGACATTAACATGCCCTACAACTATATGGGACTGACATTAACATGCCCTACAACTACACCGGGACTTACATTAACATGCCCTACAACTATATCGGGACTAACATTAACATTCCCTACAACTATATTGGGACTGACATTAACATTCCCTACAACTATATTGGGACTGACATTAACATTCCCTACAACTATATTGGGACTGACATTAACATGCCCTACAACTATACAACTATACCGGGACTGACATTAACATGTCCTACAACTATATCTGGACTCCTTACGACCATCTCAGGACATACATCAACCAGGAAAGTTTACCTGCAAGGTCAGCGGGACTATCATCATATATCGATCCTGTAAAATGCAGAGCTGCCTGATCGGTTTTTGCTGAAGAAATGATTTCCGCTAAGTATTAGCAGACCACTATTGAGATATTGAACAGAAAATAAGAAACTTAACCCTCTTCGTAAGATTTTTAGCGCTGTTAGAATATCAGAATTTGGATCTTGGCCTCTTTTAGAAGAGGTATTATTATCTTTTATTAATATTTATATTTATGATACTCGACAAGGTTTACTGTCATCCTGAATACTCGTCAATGATGCAATCTGACGATCAGTTAGAGAAAAGAAAAGAGAGAGAAGTGGAGGGAGGAATGGGAGAGGAAGAAAGAGAGATATAGAGAAAGAGAGATGCCACACAGTGGATTAAATGACAATTAAAAAATATTGACTTTTTATTTTTTGCAAAACAACATCAGAGAAAATTAATTACGAACCTGGATTCATCAATTCCATTACTAAATTTAAGCAATTCACTTCTTCAGCTTGAACTAAAAAAATCTAATTTTGATATTAATAAATTAATGTACAAAAGTAAATAAATAATGTAATGCCATTATTATTATGCATTATGTGCTATACTAACGTAAAACCTGGAGAACTAAATTTATGAAAAAATCTATGAGGGATATCCTTCTTCCTTCTATCTGTCAGTTACAGATTTCTCTATAACGCAAGTGATTGTCTCACCGAAGACGTTTCTCAGAATTGCAAATCGGCCCCTGATCTTTTAAAAAAAAACAAAAGGTTTCATGAGATAATTTAATTTAATTTTTTTTTAAAAAAATATTTATTTATAATTTAGATTAAGTTTAAAATGACGGAAGTCAAAATACATTACGTGCTGTGGGATAATAAAAATTATTCTGAAAATTTATATTATAAGATAATCGAAGAACATAGAATAGTGCAGATTTATGCTTCTTTCCATAAGAACGCGCACGGTGAGTCTTTCGCGCATATCCTTGGGTGTTAGCGAGTGTGTTAGTGAGTTAGCGGGTACATCCATTATTAAAGAAAAGGGATGTAAATTTATCAATTATTTTAAACTTAAATGATGAAATTTAGGGAGACGCCTGAGTTCGAATGCATTTTATTACCTGAACGATGTTTCCGCTGTGCTGTAGCTGATGTTCTTTCCTTTACTTTTTTAAAATAAAATTCACCGATGTCGCGCACTGGCTGTGTGTGTTGTTCTTTCCGAACTCTTTTCATTAAACGACGACAAAGGACAAGCAAATAAATCCATCGCAAAGCTGCCAGTCTTAAGAAGTTAAAGTCTGCTAAACAGACAGCAAAAGGTGATTTTAACAATACAGACGGATTCCTGCTTGACTAACGAACGGTAATAATAGCGATGCTTCTCTTTTCTGTTCTCTATTGACAGCTCCGCCTGACTGACAGAGCAAGTCAAAGTGAACGCTTAAATGAAGTTCACGAGTTGTCGCCCGTGTAATACATTACAGTGCAAGTCAAAGTGAACGCTTAAATGAAGTTCACGAGTTGTCGCCCGTGTAATACATTACAGTGCAAGTCAAAGTGAACGCTTAAATGAAGTTCACGAGTTGTCGCCCGTGTAATACATTACAGTGCAAGTCAAAGTGAACGCTTAAATGAAGTTTACGAGTTGTCGCCCGTGTAATACGACGCTTGTTCTCCAAATTGCTTAATTTTCTTTCGTTATACATTTTCTATTGTAATTTACAATTATAAGTTTCAACGCTTTAAAAAAAGTACGTCTAATTTTTTTTTAAAATCCAATTAATGTAGGAATGCACCTCAAAGTCATTAATGATTATTCGGAACATATTTCATTTACATTTTTCATTTGGTTATTTTGTTACTGATTATATTCAAGAGTAATGGGACTTGCCAATTTGCAAAAATTAATTCCATATACACATTAACAGTGGTCGGTCTCACATAGCGCAAAATCTGTTTACGGATGGCGCCTTACCATATTTTAAAGTAGCGCCACATCATGTCCTAGTTGAAATATTCACACAATATTTCTCGAATGGCTTCAAATTTAAATAAATCACGCTATTACGTTAACACGTCAACTATGTGCTACACATATTTAAAGAAAGCTTCACCAAGAACAATTAAGGTAGCATTTACTTTAGAAATGTGGAAATTCGTTTTATTTGATATTTTCCCGTTTTTTTCTGGCATAGATACTGAAAAAAGCTCCCTTTTTGGTAAGTAAAACTCTTCATTTCTTCACCTTATTATTTCCTTGCTGGGCCTATACGAGTCTGTTGGAAATGGACACCGGGTTAGCAAGTCAACTACGGATGGGCACCCTTTTTTTTAAAGAACTCAGGCCTCTTGCAAAAACCCCGACGTATCTCTATGCATCCGTGTACCGGGATCTTTTTAGATGTGAAAGGAAACTAGAGAGCTCGCAGAAGAGCGAGAAGGAACCACGCCAGAGAAGTCTGCCAGTCCAAGCCGTTTCCAGCGGAAATCTAACTCGGGAGGGGCCTCAATCTTAGCCATCCAACAGTCCCTAATATTCCTACACGTCTAAATGGCCTTTAAAAATATGCTAAACCTATTTTTTTTTAAAGTTTATTATCAATCACCATCATTCTTCTTCTTCTTCAAATTGTATTTTGTTGGTCTAATTTTAAATTTCTATTTTCGCCGCTGCAGTTCTCTGCTATACAACCCGCGCTCTGGACCTACGTCTTCCGACCCGATGTTTCCCCATTTTCCCTCCGGAGATGATGATCTGCCCCAAATTGTACCATCCTATTTGCGGCCCAAACTCAAAGACATATAGTAACGAATGCCAAATGTGCAAAGATATTCTGGTTCAGCTTTACAAAGAGTTCCTTATTTACTACAAGCACGAAGGTAAGTGGCTTTTAGCTGTTTAAATAATAGCTTTCCATTAACCTCAACAACAACAACAAGAAAAAAGCTGGATGTCTCTGTACTTGACTTGCTCCGTGGACCGAACAAGACAAAGCTGCCCACTCACAAATTGCCTGACAGATAGGTTCTGTTTGGTGCTGGTTGTTGTTGTTTTAACTTTGTACTGTTTATTCTGGCAGGGCAATTAAACATTTCACAAGATATTTTCATAAAACTATTTCCGTATTTTGAATTGCCTCACCTATAAAGTGTAATTCATATTTCTCGTTTGATTAACGTCCTTTCCAAAACATGTTTTCATAGACTTCTCCTTTTAAACGAGAACTCGCTTCTTTATAATAGAGCCAAACATCTAATTCTGGCATAATTCCATTTTCCCTTTATTATTATGTTTTTCATGAGACAGGTGTTTCTGTTGTTGCATTCGAGCCAGATGTTGTTGAACTGAGGTCGAAAAACGACAATTTCAAAAATCTAGCGAATTCCCGCACGTCATCGGCGTGACTCAGCCGCTAGACGACGACGTTCCTTGTGCACACATAAATGGTAAAACAGTTCCACTGCGACGCCAATCAGTGCACCCGGACACTCTTCGGATTGATTCGACGCCAGCAGAATTGTTTTCAGTGTGAAAATCAATAATCTGATAAGTTACAATCGTTTGACGATGGTCGTCAGCAGAAATGGCGTCGAGGAGGTGAGACGTGGTCCATGGTGCTGCTTCTGCAATAGAAGCGGCTAGTTTTTTGGTAAAGCAGCGTCGTGGTTCCAGGCGCATCCTCTCGACGCAACTCCTCCCGGTATCGTCATCCACGCTTATTTCGATCATGGATCTTCTGTAAAATGAAGCGTGAGCGCTGAGGATGGGTCTGCTGTTAGCCCGCCTCCGCGGTACTCAAGACCACAACCGGATGGATGCTTCGAAGAGGAACTCGACTCGCCGCAACACTGCAAGAATCAAAGACTCTGCTGCAAGGTGGCGAGTTGCGGTTCGGATTTTCCGACGTTAAGTGGCATCGATAAGAAGTTTGTGGAAGGAGAACCACCCATAGTCCTCACGTATTGGCGGTTTTGGACAGAGAGCAAATCCGACATCCCTCCGTCGGGTTGCTTATAGAAAGAAAAAAAAATTCAGCGTCAGATCTCCTTCCTGGGTACAGCAGGACTAAGGCCAACTACGGCTGTGGGTTCTAAAACGGGCATAGAATTTTATCTTTTTCTGTACAGTTGTCAGAGATATTAAGCGCGGTGTTTTATGGAAGACGGGGTATCTTCGTGTCATACACGTACGTTACTAATTTCCACGTATGGTTGACAATAACTAAACTGGTCTATTTTTCCTTCTAAACATCGCATCTGCTAAGTTTTGCGCTTCGTCACGAAAAACGAATTCACTCGACGTAAACACGTTAGTTACAAAGAACGACAAAGAATGGCCTTCGGCCATGAAATTCGAATCGATGACGCTAAAATATCCGCATAAATGCAAGAGAAAGAAACCTGATGAGTTCGAATGCGATAGAACGGAAGATATATGGCTAGGTAATTCAATTAATAACTCTGAATATTATTACTAACATTCGTTGACTGCTGTTCTGCGTAAGAAAGCGAGGTTATAGATCATCATGTTGACAGTGAAAAGCAGCAATAGACGTTGGCTATGAAGAAATATTTCCTTATGAAAGGAAGGCTTCACAGACTGCCCAACCAAACAGGTTCTCTTCTCTCCCCCCCCTACATCTGGAAGGTCGCTGAACAAACTTCCGCATTCAATGGCTCGTTAAGGATAACTGAAGCTCGTCTTCACGTGACATGTCCTGTGAATAACTGTTAAAGAGAATGCCGGCATTCTGCGTTATATTTCGCTGTAATTATCCTTAATAAAGCCTTCCTGAAGCATCTGGAACATGGTTAACTACAGGTCAAAATTGTTAAAATAATGATAGCATCGTCTGAATTTAAGACTTTATTCGATTTCCTCTTCTCCCCTAAAATACCGACAAAACAACGATAGCTGAGAAGGTAGGAAGTTATCAAAACAATCCATTCGGAATAAGAAAAAATCTATAGGCGCTTTCACTTTATTCATTCATTATTGATGAAATAAGTGCATATTTGTCAAATCCGCTTTAAATATTACCTTTTAATATTGAAGAATAAATCTTAAAATGACAAAAAAACAAAAAAATAAATGACAGTTTTAATAATAATTTGTCAGTCTTAAATTATCTTTTCCACTCGGTCTTTCCAGGTCGGTGCACTTTGGAGGATTATCCATCAAATGTGGTTTTCAAATCCAAATACCATTATATCGTCTCTTCCCGCAACGATATTAGCACGAAAGAAAATAGCGAGTATGCCAGGCGTACAACCGAAGTCCACTACCCTCGAGAAGTAAGTTAACTCTTTTACTTCAATCGGAATAAAGTAAGTTTTTTTTTAGAAAAACCAAAATTAATTGACTATGGGGTTAGGTTTGAAGTTTGTTGAGGGTGGATTAGTTTCGCTTAAATAAATTCACCAAAAAAATCGCAATTCTCACAGACTTATAGTACGTTAGAGCAGCTGCGGAGAAACTGAATTTCTCGTTTTGTAGGTTGTTTGGTTTGTTGTTTTTTTTTAAATATTACGCCCGGATGACGACTGGGTGGGTAACTGTTATTCGCCATTCTGTTTGTCTCTGCATGTGTGTAGAGTTCCGTTACTCCTGTGTGGCTCCCGAAGAAGACAAAGTAAACATTTTAAGTGGGTGGCTGGACTGAACAGAGAACGATGCTGAGCCATTAGTGTGTTTACGGTGGTACACGGTGAAGATACCGTTCCGTGATGTATGCTCCAAGAACACTTCGGCTTTGTGGAAAAGGATCGAAACAAAGCATTCGGAGGGGAGGTGACGGAATACTGGAGATAATCACCTCTGGCTACTATGAAAATTTCGAACTGACTTCAGCAGAAATTCAGTCAGCAGCCCACCCCCCCAAGACTATCTGCGGAAAAAACTGTTTATATAATTAGCGTGGAAGGCTGACTTTCTGGCGAAGTCAGTTCGAAATTACCCTGGTAGCCAGAGGTGATTATCTTCAGTCTTCTGCCATCTTTCTTCACCGTTCAGTCCTCAGTCTAATCTGCTTGCGTTCGGCTAACCAAGATTATTCTTAAAGGAAAGATTTCAACTACTTAATCACGGGCTTAGCCGGATTGTCCGGAAACTCGATGATTAGTTACAAGAATCGATGAACCTACCAACGTCCGCCCCTCCGATAAAACAAAAAACTTTCTGAATGGTTTACGTCAATCGACACAGCGCCCTCCTGCGGCGGGCTTCTTCTTCTTGTTTGTTTTCTTTTTGGAAAACCCAGTTCTTTGGCCAAAATCCCGCAAAAACAATTAAACATTTACGCGCTAAACTTACCTTTTTCAAGTTTAGTCCCTTTTTCAAAACGGTTCGTCAAAGGCTTTCTGTTACGAAATGCTTAGGGATTTTAAAAGTACATCGCAGAAATTGGTCTCCCCTAAGACTAAATAAATAGGGGCCGCTATTGAAAGCTCTCCGCTGTTGTTTACGGTATATTTTGAAAAGAAGAAAAAAAATTGTAACTTTTGAGCGAGAAACAGTCGGATGGTAGGAAGAGCACAGCAAGGACGACTCGAAAAAGCTATTAGACACAACGAGACGGGTGGTAAGTGCACCACTGTTGGACGATGGTATTGCGCACTCCGCAGAATTTTCCCTGGAGCAATGTAATGTAACAGCCGTGATGTGGAAGTCAGGCTACTTACAGAGCAGTCATAAATATTAGGTTTTAAAAATTCACGTGTCATTATTTCCCCCGTCTGCGCGCCAAAAGTCGTTCTTCATGGAGACTCGATCGGGGACATTCGGCGAAATATAGACTGTACAATCATGGTACCCAATGTAATTTCAAATTAGACTTTCCGGTGGGTGGCGCCACGTGACGTGTCGCTCGCAAATTGTAAAATCGTTCCGTTTTCTCGAGGGCGATAACCCAGACGAAGGAACGTAATGCCACCAGTGTTGGGTAGGAAGAGCTGCCAATCTTGCGCCTCGAGAGGGGTGAAGAAGAAGAGCGAGGAGAAATCACGCTACAGAGGTACGCCAAACCAAGCTGGTCTCGACAGGGAATTAAACTCGGACCTTCGCTCTGGCAGTATGCTACCGGACAACTTTTTAAGATAACTATCGGACCTAGGTCGGAAACTATTCATCGATCGACGAATGGTGCAACTCTGTGTCGACTCACAGATCTTAATGGGGTTTTAATAGTTCTCTTCCCTCTAGAGTGGAATATCTGAGACTGTTCGTGAACTTACAGAGCCGGTATGACGAAGGGGACCGACTTTACTGACTTTACAATCTACTTCCGCTATACTCTACGTTCATCTATGCATACGTAGTTCCCATATCATCCTGATAAATCTTTGTTTAGAAATTAAGATAGCGGTATAAAAGAGAAAGTAGAGAGCATATAGATACAGAGATTTTACATAAGTAAAAAGACACCCAATTAAAAAATACCTGTTTATTCTATAACCATACGTAGTACTAGCAAAATATTAGTATGTTTAGTACTCTGTGGTACAGCTGTTTGCCTCATGCAAAGCAACGACGTGCTAATACATTGTGTGGAGTAGATCAGCGATACTGGTTTGTAGTATTGGAGCTGATTCCTGAAAAAAAGTGTGAATTAGGGTCTTCCACGAAGCCGGTTTACTGCGGCACTTTTGCAGAGATCGGTCGATGGTAGCCCAAACCTGCTCTGTAGGGTTGCTGCCTGGTGCCTGACCGTGTCAGCACAGTTGCAATGCTTTTACTCTCTTTCCTTTGTGTTGCTGGAATCGCATAAACCAGAACACAATCTTTCATAAAATACTGCGCTCTTCAGACAGATAACCATTCTCTCTCTCTCTCTCTCTCTCTCTCTCTCTCTCTCTCTCTCTCTCTCTCTCTCTCTCTTCTCTCTCTCTCTCTCTCACCTCTCTCCATCTCTCTCTCTCTCTCTCTCTCCATCTCTCTCTCTCTCCATCTCTCTCCATCTCTCTCCATCTCTCTCTCTCTCTCTCCACCTCTCTCCATCTCTCTCCATCTCTCTCTCTCTCTCCACCTCTCTCCATCTCTCTCTCTCTCGGAGAGTTTCCACGCAGACCGAGATTTTATGACTTTCAGTGGTCCAAATCACATATCACATCAAGACAGACAAACTGCTTGTATTTTGTTGTGGGCTACAAATGGTTCATTGACAGTTCCTATGCTAGATGACGCCACACTCTTACACGACCACTTTCTGAGGACTGTTGGCTCCGTGTGTCTAGGGCGTGCACACATATTTCCCCTTGAACTGCACCGTTAGTCTGTTAGTCTCCTGTTCATGGAATGGCTGTCCAAACTGAGGCTCTCATCTGACATCTATTTCACCTCTTTGAATCTCAAGGTGTCCAGCTACTTCTGTCAAGTCTCTGCATATTTCATTAACGTATATAAATTATCATCAAACATTATTATATTTCTCGATTTTATTTGCATAAGAAATAGTTCACTATTAATCTATCCATCAACTTATGCCATATGTTAACAATTAATGAAATTAATTTTGTTTTAAGACTGTAACGATATTTTAGAAAAACAATACACAGAAAAATAACACCCCAACCAGAGAGCCATTAGCAATATCTGTAATGCCTTCTAAAAAGCATCCATAATCTATTTACCTGCCGAAATCAAGATGCTATGGGAAATCGACAAATATTACTTTTAACGTGTAACTCAATTATTTAAGATATATAGCCGATATATCGACATAAAAGTCGCACTTTCGCTGTCGTTCATTAAAATCAGCTTATATTTCCCTTTACGGATTTTGATGTAGATATTTTATAGATAATTCGCGTAATTGATTTTTGGCAGCACTATAAACAAATGCCAAAGTGCTTATATTTTCACCGGAATACGAAGCTATGCAACATCGTGAATATATCAAGAAATATTTATATGCGTTTTAATACAAATAGTAAACTACACAAAAGAGTGAAGCAATTTTTCTAGAATTCTACATCAAGAAATAAGTGGGCTGTTGTCGTTGTTATTAATTTATTTGAATTAATTATGTAATAGATAAAAACTTTCTGATATCAGCTTTCAAGGCTTTGCACTTATTTTGTGTTAGAAAATAGCACGAGACTTTTAGTTCCCAAGGTCCAAACAGAATAATTCCTTTCTAGCACATTTTCCTGATAATGAATGATAATTAAAATTGTTCGACGTTGCAGCTTTAATTCTGGTCGTGATTCGGTGCGGTCAAAACAGTTGAAGTGTTTTCTTACTTTTGGTTGATGGGTATTCTTGAAGTACTGGCAGGCCCTCCGGCCCGCCTTCACACGAGGCCGAATGTGCAGGCATATCATACAACTCTTACTTAAACATATGTCGTCTAACAAGAAAAGGAGATATATGTATATATATGCCATTTTACTCCATTTGCAAATTCCGTCAAGCCCGAGAGCCCTGAGAACACCCATTGGACTCGTACGCTACAGCCGTGATTAATGGTGGCATGGCGCAGTTCTAAGCTGACTCCTACTTCCACAAAGTCCACAGTATCTTCTGAGTCCCCGTGTCTGGAATCTGCCGGTCCGTCTTTGCGCTGATATCGCCGAAGCAAACGTTTCATTATCCCAGCCTAATTAGACGTCGAAAATTCACAAGTTTCAAACAGCGTTTTGCCCAATCGGACCCTACGTATACGTGTGATATGTAAACGTCTGACTCCCTAACCCCAGACTATCGAACAGAACTCTTTATACAAAATATACACTCGTTAGGCCGCCACACGCACGCACATAGGATCCTTCTTGGGATTAAGGGTCAACGCTGGCGATAGGGAAAGATCTGCAAAACGTAGATTCCGTACTGAATCCAACCTTCTACTTGCTTAAATCTCTGTTCTGCCTCCGTTACGGGGATAACCCATCACTGTGTCGCGTTTTGTAGACAACCTTTCATCCCGAGCTCCGTTATAACGGACTGTCGATCGGAGTTTTCGACTCGAGTCTGGCGCCATTCATGAAAGCAACAGATTAAGGTTTCGATCGTCGTCTACTTAAATCTGTTCTCTGCCAGATTATATACGAAATCCCCGATCTAAACGAGCAAGAAATGTCAAGTATCGATAAAGGAGCCAGTATATATATATATGTCAGACTGGTTAGGGTTACCTCCCCTCGGATGTCTTTTGCGTTTATAGATTAACGCTGCGAGTTTCTTATTTTTTTAAATTTTCCTTCTCAATTCCAAAGTAAAGACACGTTGTTTTTTTTTTATTTGTGTGTTTAATGTCTAGGCCGTGTGTTGGGAACAATCGCAGCTGTGTCTCTCCAGCGGAAGCCCTGTCTGCGGCACCGATGGAATTACCTATCCCAGCGAATGCTTCGTATGTAAAGCAAACCGAGCTGCCATAAAAAGTCCCGCCTTCGAAGAGATCCGCGTGGCGAAGCCCAGTCCTTGCTGAATGCCAAGGCGGAAGTGCATAACGATCGTGTTGTTTTTGTATCTCTCCTGAATAAATTCGGTGCGTAACTCGGGTTTCTGTCTTCGTTTCGTCGTGGGGCAAAACGTTCGCTCACTAAGTGACGATGTCGGAGTCTTTCTTGAAGTCGCGTACCGTAATACTACCGATGGCCCCTTGTCTTCTAAATAAGCCACACGGGGATAATCAGCGTATGACGAATACATTACATTAAAGATGAGAGATAGCAAATACCAAGTAAACTTCGTCGTCTTCTCTGATGTGCTCAGTAAAGAGCAGGTGAAGGTTACTTCGTGGCCAATTTCTTACGGCATCTAATCAGGAAAGCACTTGCAAGTCCGTATCTGCATAGTTTTCGACGCACAGTTCATCTCATGCTTTATAACCAACTGCTGCAAATTCTACATCAGAAGAAGTTATTTCCTGCTGATTTTGTTTCCCTACCAAAGCTATGGATCAGTAGCCGGTGACCTGATGACCACGTGACGTGTCCGAAAGCGAAGGCGCTACCCGGGAGTCGTCTCTGAGCCGAGTTTAACGTCGCATGATTTGAACGGCCCGGAAAGTTTACCTCGATAAACTTTGCTGTTGTCGGCACTAAATCTTCCTACTGTCTTTGCTACCCTTTTATTTTTTAAAAGAAAGGGAAATCCGGCAGTTTAACGTTACCACGATCGGGTCCTCGGCGCGGGTTAATTCGGAAAACCGAAGTTCACTAAATCTGAGCCTAAGAGAAAAACAGGGTTGGTAGATGAAGTAACTCAAGAAGTCATCAACTTTGTCCCCCTTTTCTCCGGTGGTCAATGGTTTTTCTCTCGTCATCAACTAAAAATGACCTCGCAAAAACCAAAAACGGTTCCTAGCAAAATTATCCTGAGAACGGGGACAGAGGGGAGTTTCTCTAAAACATCAATAGTTATTATAATAAAAGAGATGCTAAATTTTCAGTTGTTACTAAAACCCCGAAAAATTCACAAATAAATAAGTAAATAAAATACAGCGACGATAGCAAATTTCGTTTGTGTTCTTTTTGGCCCAACTACCATTTTGTTACTCATTCATAAGATGATTTTTTTCTGTTGTTGTCTCCTTCCAACATTCATGCGCTGTAGCATACCAGTCGTCTTTGGAAAGACAGGGAGCACCTGTCTTTCCCCATAAGCCTCAGAACTATTACAAAAGAAGCGAGTGAATGCTTCGACGTAGATAGTTTATTTCCACTTCCTGTATAAGCTATTACTGGTTAAAATGTATTGGAAAAGAATTCAATAAACCAAAGTGAAATGTTAGAAATGCTTAATACATTTTAAAAATTGTAAAGGTAATTAATCTAAGTAAATTTTAGCTAAACTTCTCGAAAATCCGCTTTTTTTTTCTTTAAATCGCTCAATTATATGTGAACCGATTTATTGTTTTGAACCCCCCCCCTCCAAAAGAGAAAATAAATGATGTACACTTAAAAAGAGATACAAATAGTGGGAATAAATGATTTAATATACTACTATAGCGCTGTGAAGACCTTACCTGATGATTATCGTTCAATCCTGAGAAAGACATATAATTATAGAAAAAGCTCACAGTTGGTGCCCAGCTCAAGACTTGTTATTTGGTTAAGTTTCTGATTATTGGTTTGGCTGACTGCTCCAGCACCGACATTACTTAGTTTGTTTTTTTTTACCTTAATAATATACATGCAGCACTTTAAAGAAATTTAAACACATCCATTATTAACAGAATAAAGTAATCAATAAGTTCAGTTAAAAATTAATTTCAATTGGAAAGACCATTTAAAGTTACACGTCGATATCCTTAAATCTTATGCCAACCTTTTCCGATATTTATTATCTTGTTATTAAAAAAGATGCAGAACTTGAGAAATCGCATCTCGATTTACATCAGAACCCGTCATTTGTACTCATGGCAAAACACTGTTTAGGAGATATCTAGTTTCTCACCCTTTCAGTACCAAGAAATTTAAGGATGTATACTTCCATCCAAAAGAAAATTGCTAGCTGTAGGCATAATCTGGTTGTAATACACAAAGAAATTTCTAACACCAATGTAGTACTCTTAACAAAAGTTCTCGATAAGGTAAAATAAATGAGTTCCTCCTCTCAGCATTCAGAAGGCAGACCGAAATTCTAGTGCATTGATCTTACACAATCTTAAGCTTTCGTGTCAGCGATAATGACAACGGAACTGGATAGCGCTTTTAAGAGCGCACACCTGAGTACCTCATCGAACATTCTTCAGTCTTCTTACCATCCGTCAGACGGTCATTTGCAAAGTTTCGTGTTGAAACTAGTGGTCAGAGTTACCTGTACATGGAATCGTAGTGAAAACAAATAAACTTCACATACAATTTTTAAGCCTTGATTGGTCCAAGCATCGCCCGCCAGGCTGGAGCTAAAAGGCAATGTTGCTAATCATGTCACCATGATTATCCTCTGGAACAAATAGCAAACCCCAGAATTGCCACATCGGAAAGTGAAAACCTTTATTTCTAGAAAAGGGAGGAAACCGGAGAGGCAAAGCAAGCAGAGCTTCTTCTTTTTTTAAAGATTAGTAATAACATAATGCGTTAATATTAATTATACTTATTTAAAATTGTTAACCTGAGAAAAAATTAATGAAATTTGTGTCGCATTGTGTAATTCCACTCCATTAATAGGCTTGCAGCTGGTGTATCTTTTCTTTTCATTATATATTGTCCAGAGATGATGATGATGATGATGTTAATAATAATAATAATAATAATAATAATAATAATAATAATAATATCTTTCCTTTCACGAAGTTTTCTTTTTAATGCTAGATTAGTCATTTTTAAAAAAATTTAAGTTTAAACAAAATCGACAATAGAAAAACTGGAAAAAAGGAAAATCAGTAACTAAACAAAATAACACATAAACTCACTTCTAGTTCAATTATGCGATTTGTTCGATCTCGAAAGATACTTGGCTCGTTTCTGCTGTTCAGTAGAATCGTGAAAGATTAAATAAAACACAAACTTTAGAATGTTTAATACGTGTGTAATAGTTAACTGGTCAAGGTGTTCGGGAGTAAACGGTTTGTTAGGAGGAAAGAAATCGACAGGTGTCAGCAGCTTCTGGGAGAACGCCATCAGGGTTTCGTCCTTATGCTTTAAAAAATGACAAGAATCCAGTGAAACAAAAGGCAGGCGAATGAAAAGTGTATTGGAATTGCAGCAATAATGCATTCAAAATTCTCTTAAAAGCATATAATGGTAGAGTTCGGCGTTCAGGAATCACCAGACTAAACTCAGGAGGCTCAGCTTTAAAAGCAAAGCAGACCGGACGGAAGCCATCACAGGGTAGAAACCCTGGGAGGGTCTAGCCGGAGGTCACGTGGCGAATTACCTAGACTACTTAGCCCGGAAGCCAGGTGGCGCTGTCTGGACACGCTGTACTGTCGCACACGAGAGGTGAAGATACAAAGGGAAGGACGCTAAGGCCAAAATCTGGCCAGCAGTAGACGCGCACGTTCACGTCCAGACGAAGACCGCCGAAGGTAATGAACTCTAACTCCGAGAAACCAAGGCTAGGGGCGAGCGGGAAAGACCGGAGAGGGACCCCTCATCGCCACCCTGATTGGCTATGCTCAAACCCAAAGTGACCTTAGAGCTGTGGGAATCGCCTTTGTTTTTCTTTCAAACCTCGAGTGGGATGGCTAAGTCGGGATACGAAAGCGCTTCTTTCACTGGCGACAATCGAGATCAATCGATTTCTTCGAGCGGGGAATGCATTTACTAGTCATATAAATAAACATATCGTAATCCGAGCTGAGGAGGGCTCGCCGTTCGGCAAACACTTTTAAAGCAGAACATTGCGTACTATTAAGTCCGTTTGCAAAGGCTTTTCTTTAATTAGGCGTGACTCGGCACAATGTTGCAGTAAACTATTCCCCGATAAACGATTATGAATCGATTCTTTAACTCGGGTAAACTATGTTATTATTTTAACAACAGCAAAATATATTTTAGGTATTTGAAGAAGAGTTCGTCGAGGCTAATCACAGTATAAATTACTGAACCGTACAGTCACTGTAACAATTACCGAACCGTATAATCACCGTGACATTCACTGAACCGTACAATCACTGTGACAATTACCGAACCGTATAATCACCGTGACATTCACTGAAACGTACAATCACTGTGACAGTTGCCGAACCGTATAATCACCGTGACATTCACTGAAACGTACAATCATTGTGACAATTACCGAACCGTATAATCACCGTGACATTCACTGAACCGTACAATCACTGTGACAATTACCGAACCGTATAATCACCGTGACATTCACTGAAACGTACAATCACTGTGACAATTACCGAACCGTATAATCACCGTGACATTCACTGAAACGTACAATCATTGTGACAATTACCGAACCGTATAATCACCGTGACATTCACTGAAACGTACAATCATTGTGACAATTACCGAACCGTATAATCACCGTGACATTCACTGAACCGTACAATCATTGTGACAATTACCGAACCGTATAAACAGTGACATTCATGGAAACGTACAATCATTGTGACAATTACCGAACCGTATAACCACCGTGACATTCACTGAAACGTACAATCATTGTGACAATTACCGAACCGTATAATCACCGTGACATTCACTGAAACGTACAATCATTGTGACAATTACCGAACCGTATAATCACCGTGACATTCACTGAAACGTACAATCATTGTGACAATTACCGAACCGTATAATCACCGTGACATTCACTGAACCGTACAATCATTGTGACAATTACCGAACCGTATAAACAGTGACATTCATGGAAACGTACAATCATTGTGACAATTACCGAACCGTATAACCACCGTGACATTCACTGAAACGTACAATCATGTGACAATTACCGAACCGTATAATCACCGTGACATTCACTGAAACGTACAATCATTGTGACAATTACCGAACCGTATAATCACCGTGACATTCACTGAAACGTACAATCATTGTGACAATTACCGAACCGTATAATCACCGTGACATTCACTGAACCGTACAATCATTGTGACAATTACCGAACCGTATAAACAGTGACATTCATGGAAACGTACAATCATTGTGACAATTACCGAACCGTATAATCACCGTGACATTCACTGAAACGTACAATCACAGTTCGCCTATAATTTCACAGTAAATTTTGCAGGTGTCACGGTACCGACGAGTGTCGTAATATTATCTGAGAATTATTTGGAGAAACATCTCTTAAACAGAAGTTTTTAGAAAGATATCTGTTTCCGGTCGGTAGCTGGTTAAGCTCGAGGTATTCTGATTCTACGTATATGAATGAGCACTAAGATGCCTTTATGAAACAAATGATTTCAGGAAACAGAATCCTTTTCTCGGGTAAACTAGAATGACGTTTTTATCCGAAAGCTAGCAAATTAATAAAACGAAGGGGGTCAGCATAAAATGCTTTCAGTTGTTTTCTAGCCAAAAAATGAGCCCCAGACCCTTTATGAACGTGAAAAATTACCTAAAGGCAGTTTTGTCCTTACCCTAACCCCTTCCAAAAATCAGCGATAATAATAACGTGATGCTGAAACTTTGGATTCGCCCAACATTGGCAGCCAGAAGTCTAAGCACTCTTGTCTATTGCTATTAAATCGACCAAAATTCAAAGAATATCAGCTAAAATTGAAAGTGCTTCTATACACAGTGAAGCAAGAAGAAATCAGTTTTGTTGTTTATTTTTTTTTTAATATGGTTCAGCTCCTTTCACCATGTACATTTATTTTAATAGGATGGCGGCTGCTGCGCTTAGAGCGGTGGGCGTGAGAAAAGACAAGGGTTTAGTTTAATCGCTAGAGGGCGAATAACCACCATAGTCCCAAGAATCGAAAGCTAATAGTCAGCATCATTTTTCGGTTGATCTACATTTTCTGCTAATTAAATTTATCTACCAGTTATTCCGATCTGTAACAATTGTATTTCTAGTGTAAGTATCTGAAGAGTCTGAGCGTTTGTGACTCTGCACTCGTTCAAAACCCTTAGTAATTTTAAGAGATCTCTTCTTGAAAGTCTAAAGACCAAACCAGCTGGCTCCGGTATCTGTAGTCGGTCAGTATCTTCTCAGCTAGTAAAAACCTGGGAGGGAGTTTCCAGTGACCCCAGTGCTGGACACTTTATACTGAAGCAATAACATGCTTTCTTGAATAAGTTTTCCACGCCTGCACAACATGTTGAAGATTTGGACCAGATAAAAACTTTTTCTGATTTAACCAAAATTTTTCGTTTTTTAACCTTTGATGTTGTGCTTAATTTTCCTTAACATTTAATTAGCTTTGTTAGCAGCTGAAAGGATTTGCTCTTTAAGTGTCGCAAACATCTTGTTAGTGAGTACCTACCACACCTGAACTTGGGTTCCCGATTTAATATCTCCTATATAACAGTGATCATAATTTTCTCTATTTTCTCTTTGAATCATTTTACTTTCGTTTATGGTATGGATTCCACTTTCACTATTCTAGTAAAATTTATCAGCAACTTATTCTTATCTACTTTGATATTAACTTTAGCATGAATCTTAGTATCACCTGCAAACTTTTTAGAAAAGGTAGCGACTTTCACACTATCGACACCGTTTACAAATCAGACCTGAGGGACTGTCCAAGGAAAGCCACCATGCCCTGCTTTCACGGCTGACCGGTAGAGGTCGCGCTTCACATTTCAATCAGCCACGAATGACAATTTTGTTGTAATTAATAAATTGCTGACATTATTTGCTCTTAGAGGTGTCACGCGTATAATTGTAGTTTGTAAAATATCAACGCGCTGATCAAAGGCGCGCGCGTGTGTGTGGGGGGGGGGGGTAGGAAAAGGGAGAAAACTCTACATTTTAACTAAAAAGTAAAAAGAAAAAAATAGCATATTCTTCGCTTTGGTTTGCCAGGTTTCGATTTACATTTCTTGTTTAAAATGTAATTTTGTTAAATCCCAGCATTACTGTAAAAAAAATGATTCTTTTCCTAAACCAAAAAAAAAAAAAAAATTATAATAATAATAATAATAATAATTTGTTGGACAACAAATAGGAAAGATAAATTGTTCGTGCGTGAAGTGAATGAGGTCTACGTCATTAAGTCTCCAAACAAGTAGTTGCCAGCCAGCTCTGTTAGATTGTCGCTAGTCAGGTACTGGAACCACAGATTCTGAAACTGCTTCAAGTCTATTTTCTGTCCGTTTGTCTAAAATAAAATAAAAAATAAATATTAGAGAAAATAAAATTTATTAGAATTTTTAAAAACTTTAAATGTATTGAAAACAAATTCTCCTAACTTTTAATATATATGTAGTGGAAATATTTAGTGCAGAATTACTGTACGATTGAATTTGCGATAAAATACTGTTGTCCTGAAAAGTTTCGGATGTTGTTTCCTCTCTCACGAGATTTCGCTCTTAGAAGGCGGTCAGAGATTATTGTCGTAATACCTATCATTAGTAAAGGGTGCGCAACCTTTTGTCTTGACGTGTATTAACTTATGTTTCAGATTCTTCCGTCATTTTCAAAACTTTTTTTTTTTTGTTATTGTTGTCCACTTTTTAAAATAGAAGTTCAGAGAGCTACAACTTGGACTAACACCGGTTATTAATAGTTAGCTGTTGGGGGGTCTTGACAGCGATCTTTCTGGTAGTCGACAGTTTTTTCAAATCCTTATCTCTAGTTTCACGATCCCGCTATTTTGGAAACAAAGGATGTCACAAGAAGGAAACTGACGCTTAGTAGGTGAAGCCTGATGTTATCGTCACTTGTTGTCCTTCTCAGTTTTAGAAATGCGTGAGTCGTTCGGTTTGGTACTTTTGTTTGGTGCAACAAAAGAAGCAGATTCGCCATAATTTAATAGAACCATACTTCACTTTCAACGATGCCAAGCTGTATGGAAGCGGATCGCGCATCTAAGAAAAGATTTCGATTTGGGGGGGATAGTTTAGCATTCTCCAAAAGGTTCTCAGATCTCAAATATCTGGAGTAGAGTTGAAAATTATTAGATTTACGTATATTGGATATTGGACGTTCTACTTGTCTAATAGCTACCTAATCCGGTCCGGTCTTCATCGAATGTCATAAGGAAGCACACGCCTATCTTCGGTGACATTAAATATGACGAATAAAGAACTGTAGGGGAAATGCAGTTTGGAGAGATTACCGAGCGTTTAATAAAGACTCGGGAAAGACGAATGTCTTTCAGAAGACCTGACAGAAGTTTTCAACATAATTAAAAGTTCTAAGCATGCGAATAGTCACAAGATCTATCGGTTATTTTGGTAGCCAGCACTGAAGGTTCATAATTATAAATTGACTAATGTTTTACTCTGGATTTTTATTAGGATAAAAAAAACCCGTGGAGGTAAGAGAATTGTAAGTGAATGCAATAGACAGCAAATCACAGTGGCTAATGTTGTAGATCCGTTTAAAAGCTGCATGATGGAGTTCTATTATTTGGGTATCATTGTATAAGCCATAATGACTTCGGCATCCTTGTAATAAGCCAAAAACAGATAAATTATTAACTCGTTATCAAAATGTTATAGATGGTCTTCCGGCCTTGTAGTCAAACGTTTTGTCTTCTAGAAATGCACAAAAACAACGACAATTCTTAGCGACTATATTTTGTTATACGACATAACGATTGAATTTAAGGGATTTCTAGACAAAACTATCGACAAAATCGATCTATGTGAATATGCAGAGTTTATTCCTTGTAATATGATAACAAATTTTGTTGTTGTTGTTACCTGTTTTTCCATAAAAAGCTGAATTAAGTTTTAGAAATTCAAGTAGGGTTAAAGTAAGAATTCGGTAATGGTTAGTGATTTCACTTAGGTCATTCAAGAATAGGGTTAAATAGAGTCATCATTTATTTAAAATTTTTAATAAATATAATGGGTTATGGTTAAAAGTAGTTATAACGGGTTAAAATTAAGGTTATTTGATAAAAAGGACAACACTGAAGTTATAAGGTCGGTTAGGTAAGAATTAAAGTTGCATGAGGTCACTGTTCGAATTCAGCAATAGGGCTGAAGAGAGTTAAATGTTTGATTATTTGCGAAACCATGGGGTTCTAAGAAGATCTCCCAGCCGTGAGCTAGAAGGCAAAGCTGTGTATGTGTGGGGGGGACCTGAATACGGTCTGTTGGGGCCTCTTGGGCCGCAGTCAAGATGAAAGTTAGTCAAAATTACCCGAGGAACCGTCACCAGTCCTTACTGTTACCTCTCTGTAACTGAGGGAAAGAACCGGGAGCGCCGAAAGACTGATACAAATTAGTGAGCACTACGTTCTCAACCACGGAGTCTTGGTTATAGGGCTAATTGTAATGGGGTTTAGGACAGGTTCGCGAATATAAAGAACGTTATGCCACGTGATAGGGTTTACAGATAATGAAAATAATTTTGTAGCTGCAATTAAAAGTTTTATTTTGAAAGCCTTCATATGAACAATTTAAAAGAAAAGGCTTACCTGAGGAATTTTGTCAAATATGCAGTAGTTTTGCTCTTTATTGACGCCAAAAGCCTTCATGAATTGATTGTATTCTTCCCTGTCAATGGCTCCATCTCCTGCAACAAAACAACTGAGGGAATTCAGATTTTCCACAATAGTAGACATCATACCCCCCAACGCTTCCTTCCCTAATTCTCTCCATGTTCCTAATGTAATGCATGCGCAAACTCTTTGTTTAACAAAGTCTGGCTTATACAGAAGTAAGTAGACAAATATTTGGTCCCCTGGTTCTTGAGGGGAAACTTTACACTGGTTGAAATTAATTGTCGACCTTATATGTACAGGTGAGAATCATGTGTTTTTCCCGGTTGACAAGGAAACCCAGCAGTAAATAGCCGTTTCAAAGATTTGATATTAAAACAAAAGCAGTCTTACTAATGAACGTAGTGATTAGTGGAATAAGTCAGGTGTGAAATAAACAATAAAGAAGTGCGTTAAGATGTGGTTATTTGTTTACTTGGAAGAGCTTCAGATAAACTACCGTGGAGGCTTGTTTGGGTGGACTGAACCGAACTCGGATGGCTGCTTAGTGTTAGCCGGAAGTGGAAGAGAAGAGAAAGGGGCAAGATCGGAGTTGTTTTAGTCATTTGTGTTCGTTAACGAGAGAGAGAGAGATATGACGTCAGTTCAGAGATAGAGAGAGAGAGAGATGATGATGATGATGATGATGTCAGGAGAGACATGACGTCAGTACAGAGAGAGATGACGTCAGGAGAGATATGACGTCAGTTCAGAGATAGAGAGAGAGAGATGATGATGATGATGATGATGTCAGGAGAGACATGACGTCAGTACAGAGAGAGAGAGATGACGTCAGTACACAGAGAGAGATGATGTCAGGAGAGACATGGCGTCAGTACAGAGAGAGAGAGAGATGACGTTAGTAGAGAGAGAGAGAGAGGAGGAGGAGGATACGGAGGTAGAGAGAGAGAGATGAGAGAGAGAGAGAGAGAGAGAGAGAGAGAGAGAGAGAGAGAGAGAGAGAGAGAGGAGAGAGAGAGAGAGAGAGAGAGAGAGCCGACTGCTGCTATTCTGTCGTTCCGACGTTCGCTGTACCAGAGCTAAAATGATAATTTGGGTTGTTCTTGAAACTCTTCACAGAATACACGCATTGACTAAAATGGCGGGTTTCTTAAATGTGCTCCAGCAGAAATTCCTGGTGCGTGCTGTATTTGTCACAAGACCGCCCAGTCAATTACAGAAAGAAAAAAAAAAAAAAAACACTATTGGGGAAAATCTGTTTTGAATCGCACAGAATGTAACGACGCCTCCGTTCACCAACGTTAAAGCTGTTCTTGCTGCTCTACTTGAGGCACGGCGTAGTATCCGTCGCAAATATAGCCACCACGGACAGTGCACCGAAACGGAGATCTGAACGAGCCGAGCTGGGCCTAGCATCATCAGTTGTGCGAGTATGAGATGGTGGTCTTCGCATTGCCCCAGCGGACAAGGAAGACCGCCAAGCGCCGTGACACCTGAAGAAAAGACAGGTACGCCGCCTTTACTTAAGCTGAGTTCGTCCTGACGTTTTCCATGATTACATTTTCACTCGTTCTTTCTATTCTGCCGCCATTGCTACATATTCACCTTTCAGATCCATCGCCTCAAAGATGAGTCGGACGAATTCCGCGTGCCACTGGTAGTCCACGCTCCCGCTCAGGGAAGATTTGGGCCAATCCTCGGAGGCCTTCGCCGCCTCCAGGAAATCGCACCAATAGCACAGCCACTCCGATAGGTTCAGCTGAAAGAGAAAACACTGTATATTAATCTGCAAAGGAATCGTCGCTTTCCCCACGCAGAATTCTTCCTCACTTATTGCTACATGACGTCACACAGCACACGTCTTGACTATATAATGAGTGCTTAGACATTAAATTCAAGCTATTGTATAATAATATCTAGAGCAGGCATGTCAAACCGAGGGTCCCCCGAGGGCCACATGGGTCACATATGTGTTGTCATGAGGGCCACACACGACAACCAATTGAAGTCATTTAATAAAATTTATTGCAGAATATTTTTGTTGCAAATTAGTATCCATTGTGCGGGCCGCAGGTGTGCTTGTAAAGGGCCGCATGTGTGCTTGTAAAGGGCCGCATGTTTGACATGCCTACTCTAGAGAGTTAGAGGCCTCGTATTTAATCATAAAATATGAATTTATTTTTTGTATAATTTTGTTCAGTTTTCAAGGAACAACTGGTAAATCAGATAAAGGTTAAATCGTGTTTTATTAGATGGTGCATAACGGAATGCGTTAGTGGTTAGATATCATATCGAATCCATTCTTCTCTTCTACACGAGTTTAATTAAAACCCATATTTAACAAAAATAACCCGGATGCAGATCGCGGTTCCGAGTTTCCTTGGTTTGAATTAAGACTTTATGTGATTAAATCAGATACTGTCTTAGTCAACTTTACAGTTATTTATCTCCTTTGAAGACTTATTTGGCGCCCTTCCTTCGTTCAGACTACGGTTAAGATCTCGGCCACAAGACGATACTTCAGCCCAGCTATTGGAGAAGAGATTGTTTCTTAGCCTGATTAAAATCAAGATTAAACGACTTTTAATGGTTTTATTAAAGATCAAAGCGCCAGCTTTACATGACGTTTAATATTTAAAGTCACGCAAATATAACGCAAGTGATGTTTTGAGACTTTGTGGCCGCCAGTCAGGATAAAGTGGATTGATTTGTACCCAGTGAAGTATGCATTGAAAAGCATCGTCTTGTATATGACCTCATACAGACGTCTAACCGCTGCATATTGTTGTAAGTGGACATCGTGTTTACGCCTCGGCGCTTCAGGAAGGCTGCATTAGGGGCGATTGCAGGAAACATCGCTAACATCAAGATCGACAGGAAGGTAAATTCTAAAAGTTTGGGCCCGCTAATGGTCGTAGGGAAGCACTGGCATGAACGACATTGGAACGTAAGGTAACGCCTATGCTCGACGTAGTTCAAACCCACAACAGTAACTTTTGAAAAGTTGTGAAGCACTTTTCCGTTTACATTTAAAAGGGAAGGAAAGAATCCAAAACAACGCACCTGTCTATTCTTGATCCGCGCTGGTACAACGACAAGCTCACCCTCGATCCTACTGCAATTTTGAGTTCGAATTTAGACACTATAACATTGCCTCGACCACCTGTTCGATTTCTTTTGAACTTATCCCCCATCCGCATCTTCAATGTTTTCGCACTCAACTCTTCACTTGCTTTTCTCTCTCATGCGTTGAACGTTTCCAAGTGAACAGTAGGCTGACAGTATTCTCATTACGGCTCAACTTTGTTGTTGGACGGGATTAAAAGCATAGACCACTTCAACAGATGGCTCCGGATTCTCGCTGCAATACAAACACGCCACGAACGAGTGGCTGTCCAATCAGCGCATCAGCTAGCCCGGTGAACGGTCGTCAACATCCCGAGTTACGAATGGTTCCGGATATTAGCCACTTGACGTTTCTTGACATTAATGATAAGCATTGAAACGGTTTCCGCTCCAGCCCTGGCGACATAAGGCGTGGGCGAAAAAAGAGATGTGCCTCAGGGTTCTAATGTAGCTGATGATATTTATTTAAACACTACTTATTCCCTTCCTCGACGAATAGATTAAATGAGCAAAAATCTGAAAGCCATCATCCTCGCCCGGGATAAAAGCTTGAGTTATAACAAAGACAGATCGAATGTATTTCATTATTGATCTCTTGTACGGATTTCTGAAATATATGAACACACCACACACACACACACACACAAGTAGAAGAGAAAGCCGGGATGCTCAAGTCATTTTAATAAAATGGCTAGAAGTACGAAAATTGGAATACAATTATGTGTGAGCTGGGAATTGAATGTATAGAATATCTTCTACTGCCATGGAGGATTATTCTTCATTGTGCTTAAACCTACAGTTTTTTAAAGCTGATTCGTATACTAATATTTTTCTTACTATTAATCACTAAGATCCTAATTACTGCAGACGAAATGGTGGCTTAAAAAGAAACGGTAAATGTTCAGCAAGGGAAATTAAGGTGTTTATTTCTAGGTGGATATTTAGAATAAACAGGCGTGGAACTGTAAAGTTCGGGGTGATCGCGTCGGTCCCGTGAGAGAGTAAAAGATATCTTGTAGTTGTAATGGTGAGTTGTTGTTCCGCGGTGATGCTCAGTGTAAAATTACACGCTGAAGTCCGTTTTCGGATTTCCTGCAGCAGTAATTTATATAATAGTTGAAGTATTTACAAAGCAAACAAATTATGGACGACTTTTTGATTCATATTCAGATGAAATACGCTATCCTTTTTCACAATTTGCAAACCGAAGTTGTGTTTAAAATGTCACTGTACTGCCAGTGTTGCTGCAGTTCTACAGTATACGACATTGACATCACAGATGCTAGTACTTTTCACTGCAAAAGTACAACGCATTTTAACCCTTCAAGTACCACATAGTCGGCTAGCTGTATATTCAGTCAACACAGTCGATATGCAAAAACACACGTAGTGTTGGATCGACACGGATTGGTCGTCACAAAAGGTTATATTAACCAAGGCCCAACTGAGAAACACGGATTTCAAGGGTAGTGGACTGCACCCGGGTGATGAGGTGCACGGTAGGTTACAAATAAAATCGCCCATTTTCATTTCGGAAACGGGCTCGGAAAGTCGGGCTAAGAATCGCGGCGTTACGACTACCCGAAACCGGCTCGAAATCCAACCACTGTTGTCACTTGTCCCGCTGCCGTGAGAGATTTCACCGAATTTATGTTGCTGTTCTGTCACCAACCGGCGATAAAAAGGGGGGGGAGAACGATGGCGTCTCGGTCACCGCCCTGACGCATACCGCTGGGAAGACCTACATTGACGGATTGCAAGCACCGGAACTGCCTGTGCTCGTCCTCTGTTTGGTCCCAGAGTCTTTGCTGAAGGGAGAATAAAACAGGGAAAAACTTACGTGCATTTTTAACGCATTCCTTCGATAAAATCTGGACCCCTTCATCAGACTACACCAGATGTTGGCGATGCGGGTCTCGATGCTGCGGTACTGTTCTGAACCGACTTTCACGTTTCCCAATTCTACAATTTTCTTGGAAAGACACAAAAAAAATATAAAAACCACTTGTCTAAAAAAAGTACCCAGATCTTCCTTACAGCTTTAATTAAAAAAGCCGTGTAACCGACCAACTTCGCTGGCGTTTTCTTGCCTTGGCTAAAATAAATACCGAATCAAACAGAAGCGTTCAGCTTCCGGAAAAGGACAAAAGCTTTCAAAATAAGAGAGAAAGAATCTAATTATCTGAGAGAACATTTAAGTAAAGTCACTGGCAGCCGTCGAGTTCTTTCTGTTACTTCTGTTTAATCAAGCATACAGTCATCTCTCTACGTGGATCTCCACACGGGGCGACCTGCGTTGAGCACCTTCATTAGAAACTTGGTGGCGTTTGTCGCCTATGACGAAAATTGGCTGTTAAATCCAATTGAAACCGACAAGCAGATAATATGCATCGAGGGCACAACCTCGAGTCCGTGAACGCGTATGTTTATATATATATATATCTTCGTAAATTCCCAAGCTTTTGTATTCCTAATTTAGCTTTCCCAATCAAGGGAACGATCAGCAATGTTCCATGTTTTTTTCTAACGCACCGACACTAAATTCTACAACCAGCTCTGATCGGACCAATTCCACATTTCTACCTCGCTGAAAACCGGGATGTGTGGTAGTTAACTAATATGCGCGCTGATTAACTCAGGGTTATTTGAGTGTAAGTCAAGGTTAGAATTTAATTGTAACAATATCTAGTCGCTATGGTGATTGCCATTTCTCGTAGGTTCATTAATAGCTTTAAAGCCAGAAGTTATTAATCATTTTATTACAGTAATCTTGCCTCGTTAACTAGAACATTTGATCTCTGCGAGCAGTCGTATGTTTTTAATGTTTTTTGTTGCTTCTTGCTACTTTGCGATAATTTATTTGGAAACATTCCCCCCCCCTTTTCCTAATGCAATTTTAACCGTGACCGAGGTTATCACAAAAGGTTAATATTTGTTCCTGATTGTGTACAAATTTGCCTGCTTCACTATCGCCGCACCGTTTCCACTCAACACAGTTTTTATCGATTTCGTTTTCCTTTGTCATGAATTTATTTCCTTCTGCATCAAAATCCGAGAAGGCAGCATGAGAAGATTTCCAATAGTTAAATAAATTATTCATCTCTCTCTCTCTCTCTCTCTCTCTCTCTCTCTCTCGCTCTCTCTCTCTCTCCCCCATCTCTCTCTCTCTCTCTCTCTCTCTCTCTCTCTCTCTCTCTCTCTCTCTCTTAATGCAGATGGAGTCATGGAGTCTATCAGAGCAGCTAGGTTTTGGTCAATAAACCCCCGTTGGTGCCAACTTTAATAGTTCGGTCTTCGAGTCGCTTGTGGCCGCGAGCCTAAACCTCTCAGCGAATTCACTGGAGCCATTTGTAGCTTCTACACCTGTATTACCCAAATAAAAAATACATTTTTGTCATAATTCACCTTGATCATTAACCTCAAGACAGATTTAATTGTGAACTGTTGTTAGTTTTCAGACAGGTATGAGCGACGCCATGGCTCGCATGGTAAGAACGCTAAGGACTTCGTAGACGCCGGTTTTGTCTACAATTCTGCAAGACGGTCGTGCAGTTCTGACGTCACTACGTTCTTCACTTTCATTTTAAGACCGCTAAAAGACGAAAGATGGCCATCTCCAAAGTGTTACCACGAGAATATCTATTTGATTGCATTTCGTATGCATTTACTAAATTTTGTGCAGTATTTCAAGCATTGAAACAGAGTAATAAATAGTAAATTATGCCAAAACCATTGCGAACTTTAGCGTTTTTTCTTAATAATAATGATGATTTAATGAGATAGAGTTTTCTTGGTATATTAATTTTAGGGCAAAAATCTATTTTCAATGTTACAACATTAATCTAGCAAGAAAACACCTTACATGTGGAATCATTTAATTGTTTTAAATAGAGTTTAAAAAATATTCTATGCATAGAATCGAAAGAAAAAAGTTTTTGTTGTTATAATGATCGATTCTTATTTTGGGCGTCAGTATTATATAGAAGAACGCTTAAAATTAATAATTGATTAAGAAAATGTTCTTAAGATTCATTATTCATTGTGGCCTTTAAAAGAATGGAATTCTGAATTCCTTTAGTTTTGAAAACACGACGAATATCAATAAAGATGTTTAAAAATCGCGAAAAAATTTTTTTAAATATAAAAAATCGCTTTTACGAATTTATTTTTAAAATACAAGTAAAATTATTTAATGCGAACATAATATTATGTCCTTCTGTTTGATGGTTAAACATAAAAGACAAATATTTCAATGAGACAATAAGTTTAAAGAACAGAAATTACGTAAAATCTTCAGGAGTTCGAAATAGAATTCTCATTTTAGGATAATAAGTTATTCTGATTATTTTTTTTTTTAGACTGATAAATTTAAAATCTGAGATGAAGCGATTATTCTCGTTTTCTTTTAATGGTTTTAAGGAATTAAATTTCTACAAACTAAATGAGAGGATTGCTGAAGCGGGATGGGTCTTAGTTTGGTCTACCTGTTCAGACCGGCACGGGAACTCTCTTGGGTGACCCGGGGTCGACTAACTCCCTATAGCACGCCAAGTTCTGATTACGGGTAAATGACGACAGAGGGAGCAGGAGGAAGGGGTTATGGCGGAAATATTCGCGAAGTGCCAATAGCGAGGTTCGTAAGAGCCAGCGAAGTTAATGCTGAGTATGTGAGTCGGCCCGCAGTCACTTGGAAGTTCATAAAATCGCAGGCACGCGAGGTATACTATAAGAATATTGCGGGTGTGAGGCGGTAGAGGAAGTGGTAAATTACTGGTTTAGAACAAAGCTGGAACTGTATTCCTTCCATACATAATTATACAACAAGAGCTCTTTTTTAAAATAATCTTAAAACTTCGTGACAAATCCCATCAAGAAAACACGAAATTTTATCGCTTTCCCATCAACTAAATGTACATTCAAAGACAAAGTCACATATTACTCTTTCTCCTGACTTAAAATATTGGTGCAACAAAAGGATATTTATATCGATCCAGCTACAGTGCCAAGCGAAGATTGGAATCTTCTGATTAATTAAATACACATAATATTACAGACATAAAGCAGAGCGATATATTTATTCTTTTCCTCCGCACTTGGATATACGAGCGTGGCGCAGAGCAGCATAATGAATATAATAATTAATTCTTTTCAGCCGAATTTCACACGAGTGTGTTTGCCAGGACTCTGAAGTCTGTTACACGGCCGACCATTAGCCAAAGACAGGCCTGCAGCACTTACGGACGAGACTCACGGACGTAAGCGGCCCTTGTTCATTAATTTGTATTGCACGGGACCGACCGTATTGCCACAAAAGCCATCGAGAGAAGAAGGAGAGGAAAAAAATCGGAAAGAAACTAATGGGAAATTTCCGACAAAAAGATGCCATTACAATTAGCCAAAGTAGCGCGCCACAGCAGCAACATACCGGCGTAATTATGGCGGCACGGTCAGATGGAGGAAATCGAAAGAGAACCTAATAAGGGATTATCCGGGGCCAGTTTATCACGGGGAATTGATTAAGGCTTTAGAAATATTCCAGAAAAACTGCCAAACATTGTAGTTTTTGTTGTTGTTGTTGTTAGAAAGTACACTTCTGCAGGATAACCAATTAAATAACTGGGCGGCAGGCGGTGAACTTCCGGACTGGCGAGTTGAGGGCCCGGGTTCGAGTCTCAGTAGGTGCACTGCGTTCCTCCTGCATCAAAGAGTAAAGGGTTAAAGCAGGTGTTTGATGCTCCGTGATTTCACCTAGAGCTTGGTCACGTGCTCTCGCCTTTTTGGAGTCCGAGGTCACGGTTTAAATATACATGGTTATTTAGCGTGTCCTGCCCTGGTGTTGGAGCTGAGTTTATAGAGACGACAGGAAACTGCAGCTGAGCTAATCTAAGCAACCGACACCTTCAGGTCTGGTGGGCAGCACCGCGGCAATCAGTCAGTCGGTCACGTGCGCTCCTCCCACCCACACACACACGCCACCAACCGCTTCACTGCTCCGGTGCGTTGACATGCAGTCGGAGAGTGCTTGCTGTCGAATAACAGAAATACATACTGGATAGTTCAACCAGGTAACCGCGGAAATGTCTGTAGGACAGATCAGACAACTCAGATCGTGCAGTATTATTTAGTGATTACGACCACAAATACCTCTGAACATAAAGGAAAGCAACATTTCCTGTATTATTTACACAGCGAGAATTTATGTCTAAGCCAATTCACATATTCCAAAATGTCTCTGACTAAATACATCTAATGGGTAATTAGATCATGCGAAGTTTGATTCTTTATAGTATTATTGATTTTTCATTTAAAAAATCTTATTATCTTTAAAATGTACATTCTCAACTTCCTTGACGTTAAATTATCATCAGTTATGGATCGTTATTTTAATAGTCTGCTTCAAGTGAATGCTTTATCCTAGTATTACATCTAAATCTGATACTTGCAACTTATTAAACCGATACACCGTTTTAAATCATATTGTAAAATCTTCATACCATCACTATCGTTAGCTAATTTATTATCTTCAGCAAATGTAAGCAAAATCTCTTTGGACCCACAATTACAATCTTTCTTTTCTAAATAATGGAGCAGCATTCGCCCGGTTATATGCCGAGGTTCACCTTACCACCATAACTATTTGTTTTAAAATCCAACCTAATACCTTCCGGAGTTAATTCTTTGGATGTTTTCAGGGCCTACTTCCATATTTTGACCGTAAAATCGTGTCTTGGAATTTGTCTGAGGACTGGAAAGCGGCTTTGTTTCCTGCCAGAGTTAGTTATTTTTTTAAAAATTATTATTGATAAAAAATTATTATCCTTTTATAATCTGAAAATTATGTATTTTAAAATTGAGAAATATATCGTTCTTGAAAAAAAACGAAAGATTTAAAGACAAAGCGAAAAAAAAAGGAAATTATTAATTCTTTTAGGAATCTGAAAGCTGTTTATATCGAATTAAACCAAAATGGTGACACGAAAGCATATTTCGCTGATTCTGAGCATTTCTGTTAATTATTCACCTGTTTGCTTTTGTTTCTGATTATTATCCGTTTATATATTGCGAGAGGCTAAACAATCATTTTATGAAATCTTATTTGCTCGGGTATCATTATCAGAATATTATATTGTATTACATTATTTATTACAAGAGAGTATCAGTACACGATTTTGTATCACGTGATAATACAACCGCTCGTCAATGACTTTCCCTTTCAAAGAAAGAAAGAAAGAAGTTACGTCACGACTTCTTTGAAAATTACTGTCGCCACCAACAGGCAATTTTATTTATTAATTTATTTTTTTGCAACCAGTGTCCAGGATTTCTTTATAAACGAAAATCAGAATCGAAATTATGATGGTCGTTGGTCGCATCCGTAGAGAAGGAAAGACGAAAATAAATGAAGTGAGCATGAAAGGGTCAATTTGATCTTAAGAAGAAAAATAGGATTTCTCGAAGTTGAAAAACGGCTTCTGAGTTTGCTAAAAGTGTTTAGTTTGCACGAAATACCTAGTAACACTTATTAAAGAGAATACATTTTTCTTAAATTACAAATAACGTTAATAATGTACAACAACAACAACAACAACAACAACAAAACCGGTTATAAAACTTTTTCTAAAAAATTCTCTCTCTTTTTACCTTTTGCAATTTCATGAAATCTTGCCTCGACAGATTTCGGTCTCGCTGTATATCTGGAAATATATAATAATAATAATAATAATAATAATAATAATATAATAATAATAATAATAATAATAAACTTACGTTAAAATGCAATTTTTAAAACGTATATACTGTTTATAATATGCAAACATTGCGAGTAAACAATCTAGCGAATATATTACAATTATTTTTCAAAGGTATCATATCTGTTAAAACCTCTACATATATATAAATATAATTCTGCTGTTACCAAGCCTAAATTGTGATAAAGCCGTAGCATAGTAATGTTTCTGGTGCGTAATTTACGGCAGACAAACGAGTGAGGCTCAGTGACAGCCGTTATTCTCTGTTCTTTTGTTCGCCATTCTCCATTCTATTTATGGTTGTGTGAGTCTCGTGTAAAGTAAATTACTGTTTGACCAAAGAAGAAAAAATACAACAAAAACAATTAATAAAGAAAACCAAAACGGCCAAGAAAATATTATACCGGTGTTCTACACGAGTGCCCTTCTGTTACATATGAAAAATACAGACAGAATTAAGTTACTGAAAACGAGCCACTGCCGCCTGAATTACGTCCCCTTGGTAAGTATTTTCTTCAAATGAAGGGGAGAATAGTAATAAATAAATATTATATTATTTTATCTTGTTTTTGATTAACCAGTTTTAAACATCAAAAATACTTAATAAATATCGAACCATAGAATTTACTAAATTATTCTGCATATTCTAATTTTGCTTTTATTATAAATTACAATCTTTATACTTCATAGACAAAAAAATTGTTAAATGAAAGTAAATAACTTCTACTGTTCCAATATCAAATATCTCAGTTATGTCCCTTACAACAATTTTTACTTATCTAATTCCAAGTGAAAAAATACCAATCAATTTTGAGCTCCAAAAGAAGACTTGATTTCGACAATCCGCGGAAACTAATTAACATAAATTAAGAATTTTTATTTTATATTTTAAATGAAAATACGGAAGTAAAAAAACATGAAAATTCTTGTCACAAGCGGGAGAGATGTGGAGATGACAAATCGGGAATTAAAAAGGTAAAAAAACTGTTGGTTTCATTTAGATAAACAGACAAATATTAAAAGTAATAAATGAAGCAAATATAAAATTGTGTAGAAAATCTAACAAATGATAATAATAATAATGAGGATGATGATATTTAAGAAAGTAGCCAATGGGAGAACTAAGAGTTGAGCAGTAGTAAAGATAAAGATGCTAAGAATGATAATCGCCATCCCCGATAGACGAGAGGGCACGCAGGCATGTGCGTGGGTGGACGCCCGTGATCCTCCCACGCCACCCAAGAACCAACCTACCAAAGTTCCATGCTAG
Organism: Nautilus pompilius; assembly: GCA_018389105.1. NCBI lineage: Eukaryota > Metazoa > Mollusca > Cephalopoda > Nautilida > Nautilidae > Nautilus > Nautilus pompilius. The sequence goes on from JACATO010000365.1 coordinate 2,068,577, forward strand.
AATTATTATTTTTTTTTTTCAAATGTGCAAGGGAGGAAACTCGGGTTGGAAAAAAAAAAACATCCAGCCAGGGAGGTTAGTACACCACCACTCAGCCTTTACAGTTCCGTAGCGGTCACCCAGGTTAAAATAACAAAGTCGTGTAAAAATCTTAACCAAGACATGGTCAAGGGAGACAACTCATGTTTTTTTTGTTTTAAAACCAGTTTCAAGTGATTCAAAATATTTTAAAAAATAAACCGAGTGACAATTAAAAAAAATTTTTTTTATAAATCTCTGGTGGTTTATGTCCATTTTTTTTTTGTTTGTTTTACTGTCTTTGATTGGTACTATCGGTATATCAACTCTGGGTTGGTTTTGATACAGGACATTTTACCCCGTGGGCCATAATGTCTGACCACTGACCCTGTAAAACACCTACCTTATCGCCCAACATTTCTATATTTCCCAGAATTCCGCGCTCCGACAGCAGATTTGCCAGGTGGGGGGTTCTTGGGCCCCGGGGACATAATTAAGACTGTTTCATACCACATCCTTTATTTGTTCTCGCCTTGTGCAGATTAAATCTTAGTTATGATTGTCTTTCAAATGTTTAAAAGGCGATTTTCAATTGTATCCTAACGCACAGCATTATCTAAAGAATAGATTATTTAATGAGAGAAACGAGAATCTTTCAATCTGTTTGGTTTCTTTCTTGTCCCAAAAGGTTGGTGTGAGTTGACTGGTCTTTTGTCTCTCACTACAACCCCATTATTTATTAATTATTATTATCCCCCCCAATTCAATCAATGTTTACCAGTTTTTATGTATACTGAAACCAGAAGAACATATCGGCTAAATAGTCAAGTTCCTTGTAGTAGATCTGGCACAGATTTTTGGCGTCAGCTTCTGTCTCCACAAATCAAAGTGATAACCGGACTTTCACTTTCTTACAAAACCCATCAGGATTTTTTGAAAAAAAAAAACAGGAAAGTGAACTAATATTATAAATTACGTTCCTGTAAAAGATAAATTTTATTTATTTATGTAATTTACATTCTTAAATGTTGGATTCGTCATTCCTCATAAATTTTTATTAGAAATAAAAGGTACTTAGAAGATCACTATATGGTGTAGTTTATTATTATATGAACAAAAAAAATTATAAATGCCAGTCATCTGAATTACCTCCCCTAGATTTTGTCTTTAAGCATCCCCACTTACAGTTTCACGGGAGATAACTCTAGTTTGCTTAAAGCCGCATTTAGTTTTGATTTGCAATAACTTTCTACATTAATTACTAAACTATAAACATTTAAACTGATGGAAAAGACACGATTTTTAAAAATCCGTTAAAATATTATATACCTGAAACTGCATCTAAGTTTAACTTTCACACCGCCATGAACTAGTGTTTTAATGTCAAATATCTTGATATCGCTTCGCGAACTGATGAGAATTCTATTCCACTGTAAAGACTGGGCACCGCCAACACGCGATGGTCCTGCTGTGGTGCACGATACGCCGGGAGAGGGGAGAGGAATGACTCCTCTTATTACAGCATCCCACGTTCGAAGGAAATTAGTCTGTCTACATCGACACCTCTTTTATAGCGGTGGCGATGCTCGGATAATGATATCATTGATAAATCGCCTTTCCGGGAACTGTTCATATTATGGCTACGATCAAACCCCGACTCGGTGTGGTAACTGACAAGGAGTAAGACACGTGACAGGTTCTTCCTCGTGAAGTTTTAAAATACTTCCTGAGAGGGGGAGACGACTCGGTCAGTTTTTTCTACAGCACTGATCGGCCTGCGTGATCAGTCTGAACATTCATAAAAGACGGGATTATCTATACACACTTTTTTAAATATACAAGACCTGTAGAGGTGCAGTACCCTTTGTTTGGACATAAATTGAATTAAAAAGCAGACAAAAGAAAACTAAAGCGGGCGTTGGTGCTTATTTTGGTTTAAGTTTTCTCGCCTATCGGATAAACTCGAACCTATTGGTTCACACTCACCCACAATCTGTTTCTGTAACAATTTCTCCCGAAGTAGCAGGAAAGGGTGGGGGTATTAACTAAACGGATGCTTAACAAGATGCGGTTCCCGCCTATCCAAAGAACACCTTTAGCCGGTAGACAGGTGCGAACAAGCTGTTCGCCTAATTGAGATTTATGGAGCCCCTTTTTGCCCCTTATTTACGGTCTTTCGGCCGAGTGGTTATCGGCAATTCCTCGTAACCGACCAGGGCAGTCGGAAAACGCTTCTGCCGTCACGCAGCGGTGGGCACACAAAAAAGTCATTTAATCATAAAAGATGTCGCGGTGAGTAATTTGAAAGTTTGTGTTCATCGCCACCAGGGCCAGCAGCCGTTTTCCCGACCTATCGTCCGCTAAACAAAGAAAGAAGACGAGCAGGTGAAGACAAACCGAATAAATAATTGCACGGATAAAGAATGAGATGTGAGAAAGGAGAAACTACCAGCGCGATCATTTGAGCTGATAATAAGCAAAGTAACTTCTCTTCCTGTTCTGTATGCTTTACAAATTCGACAAAGGTTAGTAGTTTTTCTTGCATGATTAATAATAAAATCATTTATGCTTAAAGAATTCCGTATATACTATGTAAGACACCGTCGTTTAGTTACCGCCCCTTTCCCAATCATGGGGGCGCTCTACTCATTAACGGGCGAGCAAACACGAGAAATGATAACTTTGGGACTAGAACTGCGTAGGTGCTTGACTGATATTTTCCGCAACTTTGTGGAGTAAATAGACTGAAACGTGAATAAAAAAGAAATAGAAATGGTTTCTTTTTATTTGAGGCGCAGTAGACGGGAGCCCCCCCTTTTTATAGCCAGCTTGGCCCTGTTCGGTCTCGTGAACGTTCCATACACACAATGATAGAAAGCTGTGTTTGTGTCATCTGTTGTTGTATTAAGATAAATACGAAAATAAAGTAAATAGACTGATCAAAATAACAATGGGATACATGTATATACACACGCACTGCACGGATCAGCTGGTTATGATACAAACTCCCTTTCCCCCCTGTAGTATACTAAACGACTGAAGTTTTGGGGTAGCGCCCGAAGTTCTAACCGACGTCTGTTGCTTCCATCCCTTCCCCCGCCACTGGTTGTTTCCTCAGCAGCAATAATGGTCCAAAATAAAAGAGAGACTCTAACGCCAGACGGAAGAGTTAACCGACACCCTGATAGACTGGAAACAGCTGCAAAACTTGACATCGGATGAAGGTAAATCGACGCGACCCTGGCAAACAGGACGGTCGGTCGTTCGAACAAACGATCTGTTTGGAAGAAGCGGCTGCTGCTTAAATGTGCTGAAAGTCGTTGGCTGCTCCACTTTCCAGCCATTCGTGGTTTGGTAAACTAGCAAAAGGAAGAGAGAAATGGACGAGTGACTGAAACTGGTTTTTCTGTTATCAGAAAACTGTTAAGCAAACTGTAGTAGCGTTTTTGTTGTTTTCCTCTAACTTAACTACACGTTAGTGCCAATCTTGTTCCATGCCCTGTTTCAGAACGGACTGACGAACTCAATCTGCGGATTAAGATAAGAAGGCCCCGGCTAGCCAATAACTCGGATGCTAATCCGACAGATGGCTGCGGATATTGGCCGGATAGTTAAGGCTGCGGCTGCGCAGTCACGAGTGCAAACCGGGGGGAGTCCGTGCCCATTAACCGAATCTAACATTTAAAATAAAAACAAACAAAAAGAAAATCAATTATCGAATAACACCTTCCGTGCATCGATCACATTTTACGATATCCTCGCTCCAGTTTTCGTGGATCGATCCATTACTGAAAACTAGAGCACTGATCACGTAGACACGGCTACCACGTGTGTATCAAATTCCATGATCGAAACGTTTTGAATAAGCAATCAATGGCGGTTTGGATGCGCAACAGAGTTGAGCTGAAATAAACCGCTAAAACTACCTGTCAACACGGTGCTGATGAGGCCGATGGTCTACGCTCAGAACCGATCGGGTCTGGTTTTTGTAAGCGTGTTATAAGGTCCCACGTCTGCTCACAAGACCGTCGGTTTCAGCCCGAACTCTTCCGATTGGGTGGAGGATAGAAAGCGGAAAGAATCCGCGCCGAACGGCCGGCCTGGAGCGCGAGACACCACGGCACATGAATAGGTGCCACTTAGGCCCGAGGGGATCTGACTAGCCGCCGCCCAGAAGTTACGCGACCTTCGGTTGGGGCTTCCCAGGTGGTCGTCAAGGCGTTGTTCTCCCCTCCCCCCTGATATAGCCGTAGAAAGCGTGTCGCCGTTTTTTTTTCAAAGCTTTCAAGGCGCACACTTTGTTGCCCTCTTATTTAACCAAATGGTCATTAACTTCTAATCAATCATTTTGGACAGGTGTAAAGCGAGAGCGAAAGCATAGCTATGGCTTCTGACGAGGCTTCTTGCTCTCTTGCCCCAGGGGGTTAGGGTTTTGTTACATCGGCACTACCGGGCTAACTGCGTGTATTGATGGGGGGCTTGTATTTCCGGCTAAACTAGCTGGGGAGTGATCACCAACATGGCCAACTCACCCACCAACGAAAGGAGTTACAGATGCATCCACATAAACACGCTCTCACACACACACACGCGCGCGTTACCACACGACAACACAAATTAACGATGCTGACTTGATGTAGCATGTAAAAGGGGCTGGAACCGAGTAGACACGGTGAAGATTAGTGGAAGACGACGACAGCAGCTGGAGCAAGAGCGGACTGAAGTCACGTTTATGCTGAAGATCTGTAGATCTCTAAGATGGCAGTGATTTCATCTGAATTTAAATGCCTCGTTCATTCTTGGATTACATATAGAGTGGCATCAAATACCAGAAACAGATCTCAGAAATGGATCCCATTACACAGCAAACAAACAGCCTGGGGTTCGTGGAGCTACATTCGCTACATCCCATATTTGTGCATATACTCGCACGCACACAGACATATGGCTGTCGGAAAATCTGTAGATGCAGAAAAATGTTTGTTATCCAAATATCTTTTCTTACGTTTAATTAAGTATTTTATTGAGAAGTCTACACTTATGGCTACCATGTAGGTATGTGCACAGAAAATACAAAGGTGTTCAGGTGTTATTTTGAGCCTTCTGATGAGCTTCGAATTAACGTGAATCCAACTAATCCGCTCTCTAATACCTTTTAGAACTGCCACATCTGCGATATGCCCTGCACTCTTTACGGAAAAAGACCGGGAAGCAGTAGTGAAGTGATTAGCGCCTTAGTTACCGTTCTTGTCAACCGGCAGGGGATGGGAAGTCTCCACAAGAACTCTTCTTAGCTGTGGGGCAGCGCTGGCGGAAACCAGAGCACGAGCGGTCTGCCACAGACAGCGGTTGTTCTCCTCGCGCATCGGTTGGCGAGGAAGCAGCCTTGCCGTAGTCTGCTGTCCAGCCACCGTGATGCCACAACTCAAATATCTGCGAGGCTGTTGAACGTCTTCGTAAAACCCGGCTGAACACGCTCGCTGTCGTTGGCGTCGTATCCGGGTTGCGGTGCAGATGTCTTCAGATGACGTCGCTGACCGTCAACGAAGCCGTCACAAATGCGTGTCCTTACTGCCAGCCAACGGAATCTACGCGGTTAGCGCGACAAACCCCGCGGAATATGACGTGACCTCTACCCCCCCCCAACTCCGTCCGCCGACCAACATCTATCAGACCGACTCTTAAAGTCACGTCCCATCAACCCCGTCCGCCCACGGTTTTGGTTTGGCACGTTTTGGTACCACGCCCAGTTTTCCTGCCCCGGCACCGAGCGGGGTCTAAGACAGCGAGAAGCAGGCCGGAGATCGTGTCGTGACCGCCACGGTACCCGGCGGTCAGAGAGGCAGCCGCCGCATCTCGATTCAATTAACCTGGCGAGGCCTCTGCTTCTAAGATTAAAAGGAAAACGAAGCGAATATTTGGCCAAACTAAAAAATCAGTTAACAATCCGTCAGAGTTCGTAATCGGGTAAAACAGGAACAAAACAACGTCAACAACAATAATAATGTCGCTGTCGGGGCAGTATTTCCGCCGACGACAACCTCAAAGGCGGACCAGATTGGTTAGTGTGCCACTTTTTGTTTCTCGATTTCCGTAAACAGTTATTTTCCAATCGCTGAAAGTGGACTTCAGTCTGCATCTCTCACGGCTGTGGCCCCGACATTATCTTAATAATTTACATAAATCATCTATGAATGAAGACCACTTCACGATAAAGTATCGCTGGGGTAGAAGACTCACTAAAGAGACCCTAAAACAGCATCTTATTTTCAATACGTGTATTATGGGATTCAATCTGTGGCAGTAATTCTGCTTAAAACAGAATGGTTACTGTTGTTTCATTATTACGTAATTCCTCAAATCTATTGTCTACAATCTTTTGCGAAAATGTTTTTGTGTACAATTACACAGTTAGAATGGTTCCCCAAACTCTACGACGGATCTACCTTTGTCAATAACATTTGAGTTAAAAATCTTGTTTTGTGACGTCATTTGTTTTTGCGTTTGAAACTGGTTCACATCATAATTTAGCGACGATGATGGTGTTTGCAAGTGTGTGTGTGTGTGTGTGTGTGTAAGCGTGTGTGAGTGTCAGTGTATGTATGTATATGTGTCTGCTTGCGTGTGTATGTGTGTAGGTGAATGTTTGTATGTGTGTGTCTGCGTATGTGTGTGAGTGTGCGTCGGCTTATGTACGTTTGTATGTGCACGTGTGTATGTGTGTATGTGTAGCTGTGCAAATGTGTCTGCGTATGTGTGAATGTGTGTGTGTAGTTTATGTCTACGTGTGTAAGTGTATGTTTATGTGTGTTGTGTGTATATGTGTCTGTTCATGTCTACGTGTGTCTAAGTGTATATGTGTCTGTTTATGTCTATGTGTGTAAGTGTATATGTATGCGTGTGTATGTGTCTGTTTATGTCTATGTGTAAGTGTATATGTATGTATGTGTATATGTGTCTGTTTATGTCTACGTGTGTAAGTGTATATGTGTCTGTTTATGTCTACGTGTGTAAGTGTATATGTATGTGTGTGTATGTGTCTGTTTATGTCTATGTGTAAGTGTATATGTATGTGTATATGTGTCTGTTTATGTCTACGTGTGTAAGTGTATATGTGTCTGTTTATGTCTACGTGTGTAAGTGTATATGTATGTGTGTGTATGTGTCTGTTTATGTCTATGTGTAAGTGTATATGTATGTGTATATGTGTCTGTTTATGTCTACGTGTGTAAGTGTATATGTGTCTGTTTATGTCTACGTGTGTAAGTGTATATGTGTCTGTTCATGTCTATGTGGGTAAGTGTATATGTATCTGTTTATGTCTACGTGTGTAAGTGTATATGTGTCTGTTTATGTCTACGTGTGTAAGTGTATATGTGTCTGTTTATGTCTACGTGTGTAAGTGTATATGTGTCTGTTTATGTCTACGTGTGTAAGTGTATATGTGTCTGTTTATGTCTATGTGGGTAAGTGTATATGTGTCTGTTTATGTCTACGTGTGTAAGTGTATATGTGTCTGTTTATGTCTACGCGTGTAAGTGTATGTGTGTCTGTTCATGCCTATGTGGGTAAGTGTGTGCACGCACAGCTGGAGCAGTACGGAGTGGTCAATCCTAATGTCTGGTAGAAATTTGGATTATAATTAGCTACAGACTCCCACAGATTCCCGGGAGGAGAAGTTGTCTAGAAAGACAGAAAGTAAAACTGTAGTTTAATGCCGGGGGTGGGGGAAAAGCGAAGATTTTTGTTTTTTTTTTTAAATAAATATATATATTTCTTCCGCGCTCAGCGAGTCGGAGCCGACCGAGCGCTGGCTGAATTAGCGACTATTAATAAGATGTTTTCTAGTGGCGCTGCTGGGCCGGCAGACCGAGCTTTCCAAGCGTGAAGGAATGTTGGCTGGCAGCCAAGTTATTCCAGATTGAAATTGCCTCATGATGGAAAATCCACCAGGTAAAACATCGGCACCAGTCGGCGAGTCGGAGAGAGCTGACTCGATGTCCATTGTGGTCCCCTGGGTGCAGAAGCGCAGCTAAATAAAGGGAAGGGAGACAAAAGAAACACCAGCTTAATACACTTCGCTGAACAGCATCCGAGGCACAGATGACCCGGGAGGCATAGATTTCTCGGGCGCGAGCGTTAATGGGGTTGCGTGTGGAAAGTTTGCATCCTATGTTGTCAGGTTACACAAAAGAAAAGGTAGATCACAAACTACAAATGAAACACACCTGTAGGCGGGTCGCTCTCCGACCTGAGCCTGCTGGCTGCTCACATTTATATATTTATATAGGTTAAAAATTCACTTGAATGCATATTTTTGTACTTTCTCTCGTTTGTTCGTCTCTCTGTATAAGGAAGAAGCATATCCAGGCATTCTGAGAACCACACACCGGGGGATATAAGTAAAGCGACGTGGCTTGCGGAGGGTTAAAACAGTAACGTATTCCATCCGAATTCTAGGAAATCCTTCAACGTATGTTTTGGAAATACTTCCTCATGACATTACCCCACCAGTGACACACGTGAATAATATCATCGGTGGATACTAAAAACACGCCTGAGGACGACAAGAGAATTCATTTTACCGAAACGTAGCGGTAAAGGATTACAATGACGTAATTAGTAATCCATCCTTAACTAGGTGATAATCTCGGACTAACCCCAACCTTCCGCGTTACCTCATTAGATAAGCTTGCACAGAATTATACTGGGGCATCTGCAAAGTAGATATGCCAGCCTTTATAGTAAATTCCGTCGGACCATAACATTAGAGATAACGTTAAACCAGCTGACTGTGTGGACACACGAGATGGGTGCGGATAGGTGCAGCGGAGTCTACTTCAGACTGATTCAGAACGGTCTCCCCCCGGCTCAGTTACTGGCCAAATGATCCAGTGCCTTGATCTTTTTAAATCGCATTAATAAAACCCGAGAAACACTCCTTTTCTAGTGCGATCTTCCGATTGTGCCCATCTGTTTTATTTTGGAAAGAAATAAATGTTAAGCCTTATATCAAAACCAATAAACATTACAAATTATGGCTGTCATATGAAAACTTGCCATAAATCCAATTAATAAACTACAAAATAGCGCCATCCTTGTATCCTATACCTTTTTTAATCAATGCTGCGTTATGCTTCAGGTCTACTGCGACCACCAGTCGATTACTATATGGACCGTTCCTTGTCTTACAAAGGCTACGCCGTCTGGGTTCTGTATATTTATCGGTTATAACGATTGCGGATTATAATTGGGTAAAATAAAGGTTCACGCCAGCACATTTCCTGATCCTTGGCCACTCAATGTGTATTTTTTGAATGCTGTGTTTGTTTCTTTAAAGACTTTTACGAATATTTAATTGCTAAAATATGGTAACAGATTTGTTCTTCGATTTTGGTTACAATTTCCGAGAAACTCAGCATTTTCCATCACAAGCAACAGTCGCAAATTAACAAACTCTTTAATAAGCAGCGATATGATGATCACAAGATTTTCTGGACGAGTCTAAATGCAGAACTTAATTACAGTTAGCATAAATAACTTCGTTAACTCCTTTTCAAACAACATATGGGGCTTTGTCCCGTCTTTCCATGAATACATTATTTTTATATACTTTTCCCGTGATGCTATACACATATATTTACTGGATATTTTCCAGTGGTTAATTAGAGTTTCTAAGAAACTGCTTAGCAATTTGTTAGAATTTCGAACCATTACGTACTTTAGAAAAGCTGTGTTTATGTTGTGTGTTATATGTGTATGCATGTATATGTGTTTATGTATGTATGTGTGTGTATGTATGTATGTGTGTTTATGTGTGTATGTATGTATGTGTGTGTATGTATGTATGTGTGTGTATGTATGTATGTGTGTTTATGTATGTGCGTATGTGTGTTTATGTATGTATGTGTGTGTATGTATGTATGTGTGTGTATGTATGTGCGTATGTGTGTGTATGTATGTATGTATGTGTGTTTATGTATGTATGTGTGTGTATGTATGTATGTGTGTTTATGTATGTATGTGTGTATATGTGTGTATGTATGTATGTGTGTATGTATGTGTGTATGTATGTATGTATGTGTGTATATGTGTGTGTGTATGTATGTCTGTGTATGTGTGTGTCTGTATGTATGTGTGTGTTTATGTATGTATGTGTGTGTATGTATATAAGTATGTGTGTGTATGTGTGTGTATGTATGTCTGTGTGTGTCTGTGTGTGTATGTATGTATGTGTGTTTATGTATGTATGTGTGGTGTATGTCTATAAGTATGTGTGTCTGTATGTATGTGTGTGTGTCTGTGTGTGTGTATGTCTGTGTGTGTATGTGTGTGTATGTATGTGTGTATGTATGTGTGTGTGTATGTGTGTGTCTGTGTGTGTCTGTATGTATGTGTGTGTGTATGTCTGTGTGTGTGTCTGTGTGTGTCTGTATGTGTGTTTGTCTTCATTTTCATGTAACTTGAAGGCAGAAAAGCTCTAGCAGGGTTTTCGATGTACACCAGGCCAGATTTCGTCCGTTCTAGGGCTTAGATTTGAAAAGGGGCACACAAAAAACTGCCAGTGAAAATAAGTTCGTTTTATCTCAAGATCAGAGAGCGCAGACGTCTGCTCAGAACGGTATGAAGATGAGCTCTGCGCAACAGCTGATCTGAGTTAACACGCGATAAGTCAGTGGTCAGATTTCCTGAGTCCTCGCTGATGCTGACAAAGCTGGCAATCGATCGGACTGATATGAGACCAAATCCCTTGGCTCTGTCTAAATGGAAATCCCCATTACACACGGTTCATTTTACTTAAATAAGAAAAAGGGATCATCAACAAAACCAGCATTTCACAGTATGATTACCACCAAAAGTCGACAGTAAACCTGCGGTGTTGCCGGTATGATGGGCCTGCTGCCATCTATTGACGCGACATGTGACATGGGAAAATAAATGTACTGTTTTTCTTCTATCAGGGTACTGAAAAATTATCGGCACCAACAACAACAAAAAGGAAAGAGTTAACACCCTCAGCGGCCCGTTTACCGGTACCCGACGTTCTCGTAAAGGTGGCGCTGCTGGGCCGTGCACATTACTCCGACTGATCTCGGTCACATTGCTTCCGCTGTTGACCGGAATAGAGCTCGAGAAGAAATCGCTTCCTGGGTTAGTTAGCCACACGGCGATTTTCATTCTTCTAGTGTCATCATTTTCTGTTATACTCGGTATAGCACAGGCTGTAAGGTGACAGGCTTATAAGCAAATAAAGCACATGCCATACGAAAGGTTTACTTCTTTTTCGGCTGAAAGCTGACAAGTCATTTCCACAAACTATTACTCCTTCCAGCCAACGTGCCGTAGTTAGTCGGCACATAAGTCATCATCTGCCAGATGTGCGGGACTCAGCTGCCACATGCCTGCCGTTGGAAGACAGCATTTACATATAAACATTTACCTCTATAACAGTTAACCTTGACTGGGTGGGGAATGCTACTATGATTGATCTTCCTTAATACTGTTTCTGTTAGCCTTTTATTTGTCTATAGGATTCGCTTCTGTTACTTATCACATGCAACATTAAATAACTTTGAGCGAATGGCCGTATAGCCAAACACCCGTGGTTAGTGCGCACGTATCTAAGAACGATTAACGGCCCCTACATACCACGAATGCTCCCACCAACAGAAAGCGAGAATACCACACAAGGGCGTGGCGCAAGTCCATTAAAAGTTCCGCCGATTCTCCAACAGGGAATTGCGTCAAAAGTTTACTTGTAAATAAATCGGTTTTGTTACTAAACGAAAGCGATCGGTTCGCGTGAGGGGGAAGTCCCCAGACTGCTTACTGATAGAGATAAACCAATGGCCGATGGCACCGAATATCGCTTATGAAGGCAGGCGTCCTTTAACGTGACCCCTTGACCCTGAACCGAAAAGGAACGAGAGACCGGGAGCCGGCAGACAACGTTTAGGTGTGTACCCAGCGGCCTGGGTCTCTGCGCGTGACATTTTCTGCTAAATGGCAGACACGCAGGAAGCTGTTTTGTTTTTAATTAGCTAACCGCTTCCCTCTGCTGGACGCAGTTATCAGAGTTGAAACCCATTTCGTATCGTTCATAAACCTTTACAGCAGATCAACAGTTATCTTTCTGATTTTATATTATTGGTAAGTTCCAACTCTCTCTCTCTCTTTCTCTCTGTACTGACGTCATCTCTCTCTCCCCCCTCCCTCTCCCTCTCCCTCCCCCCCATCTCTCCTCTCTCTCTCTCTCTCTCCCCCTCTCTCTTCTCTCCCCTCTCTCTCTCTCTCTCCTCTCTCTCTCTCTCTCTCTGTACTGACGTCATCTCTCTCTCCCCCCTCCCTCTCCCTCTCCCTCCCCATCTCTCTCTCTCTCTCTGTACTGACGTCATCTCTCTCTCCCCCCCTCTCCCCTCTTCCCTCTCCCTCCCCATCTCTCTCTCTCTCTGTACTGATGTCATATCTATCCTGACGTCATCTCTCTCTCTCTCTCCCTCCCTCTCCCTCCCCATCTCTCTCTCTCTGTACTGATGTCATATCTCTCCTGACGTCATCTCTCTCTCTCTGTACTGTCATATCTCTCCTGACGTCATCTCTCTCTCTCTTTCTCTCTCTTTGTAATGACATAATCTCTCTCTACCCCATCTCTCTCTCTCTGTACTGATGTCATATCTATCCTGACGTCATATCTCTCCTGACGACATCTCTCTCTCCCCCTCCCTCTCCCTTTCCCTCCCCATCTCTCTCTCTCTCTCACTCTTTTCCCAAGGTGGAAGTCAGTAACTGCAAGATAACCCGGTGTCCGTGTCGCTCGCCCTGTCGCGTGACGTCACGTGAGTAGTTGGCATCGACGAGTTATTCTTTAAAATAACTTGCATGTGGCGATGCATAAAAATAGTTAGATTTCTTAGTAAAACTATCGCATATTTCAACCGTCTAAAAGAGTATTTATAGTGCACTAAGCAAAACATCTGAATGGCTATTTACAGTCTTAATGAACAACCCGACGAGCCTTTCTTCCTAAAATATAGGAGCGCCTCTCCACGGAAGAACTGGCGGAATACAAACCTGCAATAAGAGTAACGGACTTCTGTCTATCGACAAAGACGATTTCGTTTAATTTCGTACAACCGTACCATTTTAAATATATTTTTTCTCTCTCCATAAATCGAACTTTTAATTGCTTTCAGATTATTTCTAAGAAATACTGAAAGTAAATGGAGTTCGTGTCGAACAACCAGGACATGGTAGAATCCAGTTTATATATTTTTTTTTTCTTTAAATCCTAATTTCAATTGCTTTAAAACGAGAGCGATCTGTCTGCTGAGTTTCTATCTCTAAATTTTAGTGAAAAAGTGGCCTTTAGTTATCTCCCTTTTCGCAGGGTGGTGCTGGGTAATTTGAAATAAAACTTAAGGAAAAGAAAAGCGGTCGGTCACGTGATATCCTGCAGAATATTTTACGTTAATATGAAACGAATTTAAGACAGAAAGACATTTCAATAAAGATGATGCCAAGCAAAACAAAACAAAGAAAGAACGGTAAAGATGATCGATTATGTCTCCTGCACAAGAATAGGGCGGATCTACAAAACCTCAGTCCATTATCAATAAAAAGAATACATTTACTTAAAAAGAGAAGAAATGAACCGAAGGCCGAAAATATATTTCTAACCTCTTTTCGATTCAAAAGTTGCTAACCAGTTGACTTCTACGCTTTATGTTGGTGTTCCTTGCGAAACCAACTCGAAAGAAAGCCTTTCCTTTTTTTAATTCGCCCATTTTCTGTGTCCGTACCGCGCGATGTCTCTGTTGCTGGCGTACAATTATCCTTAAAACGAGCTGCTTCCAGTCTAAAAGTGTCAACGCCAAAAAAGCAAAAGGTCAGATAATGTCCATACATTAATTCTATTTAACTCCATGTGATAAGTAAAAATAAACGTGAATAGTACTGGAATTCATTCTGCTTTATCTGCTGTCTTCTTCTATTCGCTGATAAGCGAAATCACTGAAATTACTTGTTTACTTTAAAAGACAAGAAGTAATGGTGTCTGCTTAGCTACATCGCAAGGCAATGACAAGTCACCGGGGAAACGATGTTATTAACTGCATGTGCGAAGCTCTAAAACAAATACGGGTCTTGAGACAATGTTGTCAAGGCCCCGCTAGGCGATGGCGTGGTAACTGTCGGCTGGGACCAGAAAACTCTCGTGTCTACGGCGCACATGTGCGCCACCTGGGGATCTCTTTAAAGTACACTTCTCGAAAAAAGTTCGCGATATTTAGACACGTGCAGATCAGATGGAGAGCGAGCGATGCCTGAGAGTCTCCGGCAAGTTTCTCCCACTCGGCCACACTTCGACGGGTTTCGATTTTTATTCTAAATAAGTATGACAAAAAATCTAAATTAACAAAAAAATGAGGGTTGCCTAAATTTCTATATAAGGATGACAGTTACAAGTGGACAAAATGTTGCTGTATTTTTAAGTATTTCCCTATATAGAGATGAATAATTGATTTTTATTAAATAAAGAAAACAGTTTCTTTATTGTAAATAAAGAGGAACTGTTACAAAATTGTGGACGGCTGGTAGAAAACTAGAAGCGACACATTTCTCATTGCGGACAAATAACAAAATCAAAACCAAAATAATTTCTTTTAAAAATTCGTTTAATTACGGATGAACTCCGGCTGCCAGATGTTTCACAGAGTGAT
>JACATO010000366.1:0-66540 GCA_018389105.1 Nautilus pompilius
TTTCGCATCTGTGTAACCCAGTTTATGAAAAAAACTTTAATTTTGGCCTTTGGACATTTTCGGTAATCGCGATGCCAACAGATCTTTTTTGATGGACTCGACCTCATGAAGATAAAGGGCCCATTTGGCTCGTTCAGTAGCAGTGGAAGGCCGCCCTGATTTATATTTGGATGTTACTTTATTTGCTGGGAGAATATTATCAAAGATATTATTTACTGCCCCATTTGATAGTCTACTGTTATATGACGCCTGCTACGTATAATCTAAGCTACACTTCCTTCTGGGTAACAAACGCTGTTTTGTTATATTAATCTGTTTAACTTTAGCAAGGAGCTATACCGTATAAAATAAAATACACACATACACACATACACACTTACACTCACTTACACACACACACACATATACTCATCAGAATAAAATAATTATGTAATATTAAATATTCAAATTATATAAAATCGTGATGCGTCTCCATTTGTGATATCTAAGTGTAAAGAAGATTCCTTATCATTTATGAAAACATCGCCCAAAATCATCTTTATTACAATTATTTATATGGCGATTTGAAAGATTTCAAACAGGTAGCTTGGTAATTCATTGATAATAATGATTTTTAAAACATCCTGAACAAGCTGTCGACTTTTTGCTTATCATCTACATCCTGTTTCCCATTTATATTGCATGAACTGAATCAATTCCATAAAAAACACACTGATTTAAAAACAAGAAACGTTGACTAGGTGCGCATAATCAATCATGTATTTACAATATCTCTATACTTTATAAAATAAACATTCTAAGAGAATCAAACTTGTTTTGTAACTGCTATATTCTATTTAGCTTATAGTCTTCTGTACTATTTAGATTTTGGTAATGTACATGTTCAGGATTTTATTGAAACTATTAATAGAATCTCTGTGCATAAATGAATTTGATCCAATAGTCTTAGGTTATTTCTAAGAAAAAATGTTGCTGATATTATTGTCAAAGCTTCCAACAATATTTTTGAAGGATTATTCATCTCAAAATTATTTTATCTTAAAGAGAACGATTCTCTGGTATATTCTATTCATGGTAAATGTATCCATATATCAAGAGGAAAGGTTGATTGTCTTATCTATGAAACTACAATTGTAAAACTCGTAAACATGTTGTTTTCGTGTATATTGTGAAATATTAATGTTCATATTTTGCTTGTTATTCAATTGGAGGGATTAACAATATATATTTAGTGACAAATAGTTATTTTAGCGATTGTTGTCCTGTTTGAAAAAAAATCGACGTTGCTGAACTGGCCCTATCTCCATAAAAGTTAGTTACGTGTATCATGGCACAGGAAATGATAATGTTATGGGTCCACCGTATATTTACCGGAAAAGTTCCGGATTTTGACCATTTAGATGAAATAGTTGCAAAATATTTAGTCTTGCATTTAGCCGGTATAAATAACTGTATTTATAGTATTTCATACTATAGGTAATAATGATACTATATTTTAAAAATTAAAGGAGCATGTGACTAATCTTATTTCCTATGAATTCCTTTGGCAAGGGAATCCGTTATACATTATGAAGGTGAAGTATGAAACTTTCTTGGCTTAGCTTCGTAAAAATCCAATTCTAGTGTAGAGATAACGAGAGATATCATCATCTTAAATTGGCTTCTAGTACTTCACAATTCTTGTTTGAACTAATTCTGCTCACACAAAGGCACCTGTTAATCCTTTTTGTTAACCATTAAATTTAAATAACTGATAGTATACTTCGTTAAATATTAATTATATTATTTAGGCTAAAAAAATGTCTGCCTGAATAAGCTGCACACTTCAGGAGAGACCATCAATAATAATAGAACCCAAACCCACCACGCAGCTGTCGCCTGACCTGGCAAATCCAGCGATTTTCTTGGAAACTACATAAATATAAAATTAGTTTGTAGAAAAATAATCTACAGCAAAGTAAATTATGTAGAATTCAGTTTCTCTGTTTTAGGTTCCTATTCAACCAGAATAAATAAAGAAAATTAATTCACTATGTATTTGTTTATTAACCATTTTTAAAATCATTATGAATACAAGATCCAGAGTTTGGAAAAGTTTGAAAAGTTTGTAATCTTTTGGTTTGGGTCGAGAATCGACTTAAAATGTTTATAAACTTCACTTTAATATTTAAACTCAGAGGCTGAATCAATGCGATTAATGCACAGAAATGATAGAAAACATTGCATTATCTAAAACTAGTTGGCTAGTAATATTATGAAGAACTGGTGTTGCATTCTTTAACCTCCTCTGTGTGTTTAAGGTAGGTATTTCTATGTTACATTCTCTTATCCGTTCTCTAACATTCGGAATAACAAATTTCTGATCTTACGGGAAATATTCTGTTAACTGGCGGATCGTGACGTCATATCCGCCCCACAGTCACGTGGTAAAACAGCGAGGTCACCAAAAGAAACTTTAATAAGAAAATTACAAAGAGACGGTAAATTTGAGATCAGCCGCTTTAATTGACGGGTGTTAAAGGAACATGAACAGGATTTTAAGATATTATGATACATTAATGAAGGATTCATCAAATTTTTGTCTTTTAAATAATTCTCCTGCCATTGCTGCAGTATATCACATCATGAAGACTTTTTTGAACAGTTTATTAAATTTGAAAGTCAGGATTTTTGATATAACATAAATTTTGTTTGTTTTCTTTCTTTTCTTTGGAGTAGATACAATGTAACAATGAAGAAAAAAGACAAATGTGTATTGTGGCAGGGGCTAAAATTACTGTTGGCGTAATTCCGAGTGATATTTGTGGGCCTGTTTCAGTAAGAAAATGTAATTTTAATGTAATAATTTCAGTTTAGGTTTTTGTTAGCATAGACGGCACCTCAGCACCGATCATCCTTAATGTTGTAATTTCTAGTGGGGATGGAATTAGAAACTAATAGAACCTTTAACGACAGTAAATGTGCATTAAAATATTATTTCACCAAATGAAATACAGAAATGGTAGATCGTCAGATAAATATTATTTGAACTACACGACTCAGGATATGACGGCCTTAAAATTCTTCGTATTAAGTATTTGTATCATTGATATTTCATCCATTAGAAAGGACGCACATGTTTTATTGGGTAGGAAAACTTCCAGGGAGAGTCCTTTAAAATACTCCTAGTATAATGGGCGGCAAAACGTTAATTCAACTACTTTGATTTAAACAAAAATTAACAGAAAAGGCAACTTTTTGATTTTGTGGAAAAAAACCTCATGATAAATATATGAGAAAGAAATTTCAGATTTACCTTCTATTATAAATGTTTACGTTTCTCTGATTTAATCTGGCGATGGCAGCAAATTACCAGAGGCTCATCTATCACCTCCCTGTGCGGAAGGGACAGTTAATTCTATCAACTATCACAGAATAACGGGAATTAGATTCTTCGTGTTTCAGTGGGAGCGGCTGACAACAGAGACGGATCTGTATGACTGGTGAAGCGATCAGTAAGTATGGCATCGGTGAGGAATATTCAGTCACCTAAGTAACTTAAAACAAGATTTAATGAACTTCAATAGTGACGTCACCGAGGCCCTCAAAGTTACCCTGGCTCCTCGGACCGGGTGAACGGACCAGAAAGTGTCGAGGTCGGTGCCCACGACTTGAGCTGTGGTTGGTGGGTAGCCACCAGGAAGTTCGGCCGGATGATAGTTGCTCTCTACCCGGCTTTGCTTTACTTGGACCACAGTCTGCGTGAGAAATGATGAAATCCTGACAGGCGGATAAAAAGGGGTACACCAAACGGAGATGATCTTGACCTGGATTTGAACTCTGACCCTCGCTCAGGTAGACTTATAGGTTAACCACCGGACTACCTCGCCGTGATTTTACGGTATTATAAACTACAGAAGGCAGTGAAATTATAGAAATTAATAAGACAAAAAGTAGCTACAATAATCTGTAGGTAGATTAATCCATTTGACCTCTCTTGACTGTCTGTATGACGGATTGTTTAAGGAAAATCCCGTATTTCATATCTTGTATTCTATTCGAATATTACACCCTATATATTAATATAAATATCATTGTCAAATAATAGTGGATATAATTTCAGGAATTACAGAGTTCCGAAAAATATATTAAAACATTATTTAATTACAAATACAAATAGCTTCTTAAATATACATACAAATATAAATACTTTTCAAGTTCCCAAAGTCAATATGTCTAAACTCTGTTGAAAATACACTTTGAATAAAACACAGCTGACCAAAAATGTATTTACTTTACCATAAGTAGAAAATACTGAAATGAGTGTCGCCTCACGTGCATGATATCACCATCCTTTGGAGATCTCTTATAATAGTGAAGAATGAAGATCATATCAGATAACTCTGAAGCCCCCGAACGTAAGCCATAATTTGACTTATAGACTGCATATAAATAACTAGTTGATTGGTCCACGGTTTACGATAACAGAAGGCCCCCAAACACATCATTGTTCATATACAGTAAGAAGAAATTTACAAGAGAACCAACTTAATGAAATTTTTATATTTGAGACCCTGGAGACCAGAGCGAAATATAACACGTACGATATCAGTACAGAAAGGGTTAAGGAGGGTCCCACTCTTATTTAGAGAAAATAATAAACAAACTCTAAAGAAATGTGGGTCCAAGTGTTAAAAATATAATTGGAAAATAATTTAAATATGTATAGGAATACAGAGTAATTAGTATAAATTTTTTAAAAAATCATCACATACAAATACGTTACCTCCAAATTATAGATCGAGAGAGTTTTACAAAGGTAACATTTTGAAATTGTGTAGCAGCTGTAATAACAATAGGACTGTGCATGATATCCGAGCCATCAGTTAACAAGTGGCATTGATTCAGGTTTCTATTATATTTTATTGATTCCGTTTAAAGGGTCACACAATTTAGAATAAATTAACATAAATTAGGCATAAATATATGCAACTCTGATTTTATTTTAAAGGGTCCCTTGATACAATTTCAACAATTTTAGCAGTGGACAAACTACAGGGGAAGGAGCCAATTTTTAAAATGAATATCATTATTGAACACATTAAACGGAAAAGTTATAGGGGCCCCTCCCTCGGCTGGCAGAAACCTGACAAAGGCAGACGACTTGGGGGCTGGATAAATTAGGTGATGGAGATTAATCTCACTGACACTGTAACAGGATGATGCTAGTAGAAAGTTATGGCAGAAGCCCTGGCGAATGAAGACCGTTTCTGTCGAATACCAGAAACAAGTCGTATCCCGATGACTGTGCATGCAGTCGATACTAAGTTTAAATATTAGTCCCTAATAATATACGACAGGGGTGAGCCTTTGTGCTGGACGAAGACGGCGCTGTGTATAATGGACTCTGAGGGGGTCGAATCTCTCTGGGGCTGGATCAGCTGCTGGTGGTCAATACAGGGAGACTGTATCTCGAGTATCCCGAATATTAACCCCAGTTTACACGTACCCATACAGAAGCGTAGCAAGGGTTCTCAGCGCCCGGGGCAAAGACCCTTTTGGCTCCCTCACCTCTGAAATATTTGATTGTTTGTGACTCATAACCCACTTAATGACAATCACAAAGAATTAATCACCGCCTTGTAAAGAGCTAATTTAAAGTCACAATATCACAACTGTAAACCTGGAACTAATGAGGTATCGCCCACCAGGTTTACTTACATAATTTGTTAAATTGTAAACCATCTTGATATTTATTTCTTCCAGCATCGTTCAGAGTCACACAGCCGGAGTTATCTCCCCATCGTGCAGAACGCAGTCACGTGTGGTGCACGTGTATTACCAGACAGATTGATGAAATACTACTTACGTTTACAAAACTGTGCATATACTTAACTAGATCTTGTACAGGCAGCCTTCTGGTATTCATTGCTACATTACATATGAACCTTTCGTGCTTTTACTGCTGCAAATGAATCAATTAAACTGTCAAAATTTAAGGTAATGAGTCGGTGTTTTTCAATAGTTAATATTGCCAAGTTACTCAGTCGTTCTTCAGTCATTGAAGTTCTCAAGTTTGTCAGAGTTAATTTCAGCTCCCTGAAAGACCTTTCTCAACTACTGTGGAAATTTCACGGGCGGAGGTGACTAGTTATTATAATTTACAGGCCAGAGGAAATTTTGCGCCCCTTCAGACCCGCGCCCGGGGGGTGGGACTCCTCCACTGCCACGCCCCTGTACCCATGTAGATGAGGAATTATAGCTGGTGGAATATCACAGTACGTATACAGAACAGTGAACGATGTGCCGTCCACGGACCATTTTTCGTGCTGTGTATTTGGTTTTCTTTTCGCAGCCAATGTATTTTGTAGATACCAAATATACAAAAGGGGCCAAGTCGATTAATTCGACCACCGTCTGTGGTACAGAGACGAAGGACCCTCAAACTGCCTTCAGCTGGTGACGATCAGAGGGATCCACAAACAGCTCCCTTCCCAGCTCGTCCCTGTCCCTGCCAATCCTGATAATTATAAATAATCTAAAACTAAGCGGAGGCGCTGATGTTTATCTGAGATGAATGGTGCAGAATTTCTATCTTTTTCAATTTTTACACTGGTTCCGTCCACGATTCAATGGAAACGGAAGATGATTAGGGGCCCTAGAGCATCGGGGACCACCCACAGCTGTCCAAGCTGTCGTCAGGGACTCGTACATTTTTTTTTAGGTTCAAAGAAATTTTATTTAAATTTCGATTATTAACAAAAATTGATAATTTTCTTTAATGAAAACTTATGGTCTTAAAGGATTTTGGCCAAAATTAGCTAACATCGAGACTGCGAGCCGCCCTCTCTCTGACCAGTAGAAAGGTGTTTTCTCGCCCAGAAATTTGGAGTCGGAAGAATTTAGGGAAACAAAAGCATACATTTATCTTATTTACTCGTAGCTCCTTTCCTCACAGCAGGCCTACCTGGAAATATAAGCTTTGTCGACGCAGCGCTCGCGAGAAGTTACTTATTTTAAAACCGTCCATTAGTAAGGGCGGCTGGCGGCCGATCTTCCGCACGTGGGGTCGGTCATCAGGGCGGAGGGGCAGCGAGTTCACTTCACTTCACCAGCTGGCAAAGCGAGTAGCCAAGCGGAACGGTGGACCGCTACAGTCAGTAACTTACACCAGGCATCACCGACAACCCCAGAAAAACTGTAGATAGAAGCCATAAAAGAAACAATCAGTTCATCCACCGGCCCCTTTCCCCCTTCAGGAAGCCCCGACTTTTCAACTAAATACCCGCATGTACTCATTGCTCGCCTCGATAACGGGATGGCCAACACACACACACTATGTACCTTCAGCATCGCACATCCGCTGGACCACACGATCTCAGGGTCGGTCCTCTTCCTATCGATCGAGGGAGCCCCGCCTTAACCTGCGAGATAAAAACACTGCAGTGACAACCCCTACCCCCTCCTTTCCCCACAAATTTACATAATTTCTAGCATCTAAACTTTACGAAATAAAAAACGCATCAGCTTTAATAAGGTTTTACAATTCAAAAACAAAGTAGCCACTAGATTTTATTATGCTACGGTTACCGATTGTTTATTTAACTACAGACGTGCGGCCAGGTGACAATGAGCCAGCGGGAGAAAATAGGTAAAACTGGAGGGGAAAGGGGCGACAGTTTTCAGGTAAGTATGTTCAGGGTCTGCAGGTGTAAGCGCAGCCAGCTTCGGTCTTACAAAAGCCGGCCGAGACCGCGGAGACAGGGAGACAAGGGCCAGAGAATCTACCGCCACCCCCAGGGTCCGATCCACGCTCATCTCTGGAATGCAGATCGACGCGGGAGAAGACGATTCGAGAAGCAAACACCCATCCCGCCCTGAAAAACTCAACCGTCGTCAAATATTCTCTCGTCTCCCACTTCACAAAATACCGAGAGAAATGATACAGGAGAAAATGTTGATTTGGGATAATATATTTGATCAAATTACTCGAGGCCCGTTTTGACCAATCCTTTAAAAATATTGAATCAATATCGATCTCTTCATTAACCGATCTGGAATATCAACAAACGACACCAGTCATTATCCCTCAAACGTATAAATGGAAATATTGGAACTTAAAATTATTCTGGCCTGAATTCCAAACAGAAATATCTCTGTGTCTCTCCATCAAACTCAGGTTCGAAAACAGAGACTTTTGTTGAAAGAGAGTAAATGCAGGAGGTTAACGATACTAAATTTATGATTTAGACTTTAGATATAAAATAAATCTAAAATACACAAACACTTTTATTTATTTGGAAAAGATAACATTATTCAATAAACCTGAACTGTTGTTACTGTGCTAAATGCAGTAAACATCCGTTTGTTTCCCTGCAGCTCCCTAGAGATGTTACTACGGGATCATTTGTCAGTTCACTCTAAATTCATCACCGAACGTCTGTTACCACCTTGTACTGTTGTATCAATCTGGTTAGAGCAGGCACCAGACCTGAATCCATATACAGATGGAATGGGGACCCAACCTAGCCACACCACCACCACGCACCCTTGCACCTTTACATCTGAGTCAGTCACTTTCCAGCTTCAATAAAACTTAATGCAATAAACAAATCAAAAAGTTGATATGAAAACTTTTTGTTATATTTACATAATTGGGACCTGAAAATGTACAGGTAAAACTAGAATTTTGTGAACTTTATAGGAATCAAAATATCAGCCATCAAATATATTCTCTTCACTAAATCACGTGCAGACAATTACCAGGTATTCCAGGTTAAATAATTAGATCGGTCTCTCTGTTCCTTAAATCTATTTTACTGTTTTACTGACAAATCTGTTCCTTTTAAATTCCTTTTTCCAGTAGAAGTCCTTTAATCCTGCAGGTGCTGGACCACATAGGTACCGGCTTAGGTAATATGCTGGGTTACATCCAGGTATAATTTACCTGTAACACATGAAATCAGAATAAATCACCTGTTATACTAATGCACAGTAAACCATAACAAACAACACTGCGATAAAATCTCCCCTAAATTAGTGGAGAAGGAACAGTACATGGTGTAGCAGAAGGGGACTTCCCTTATATAGAGCGCGGATAGGGATAAACACGGTCTGGCTGTACCACGGGATCAGCTGATGATAACGAAACTCTCTTCCTTCGATGGCTATTTGAAGGGCTGTTCTTTGAAATGATTTTTAAATACTTCAAAAAATGAATGTTTACTGGAGAAATAAGAGATATAAAATGTTTTCACAGAACATTAAAGATGTCACTGCCAAGAGCAGGAAGGCGCCTGGTTACCTGTCCCATAGCAGTGGTAACTTACGGGAGGTCAGCCCGGTGCTGGGTACTGGATTAAACAAATTTCCCATTTTTTTATTATTATTATTATTATTATTATTATTATTATTATTATTATTATTATTATTATTATTATTATTATTATTATTATTATTATTATTATTATTAATATTATTATTATTATTATTATTATTATTATTATTATTATTATTATTATTATTATTATTATTATTATTATTATTATTATTATTATTATTATTATTATTCAGCATTATATTCAGATCGGAAGACTGATGTACACAGTTAATGTTGTTATCCTTGTACAATTTGAGAAAAGTCTGGAGAATAAATTCTAATTTTTTCTACCAGACAAGATTCTGGTGAAGATTTCTTAAATATCCAAAAACTAAATTAATTAATTAATTAATTAATTAAGACACCGAAGCATCCTCATGTGTCAGCTGTGTCCACTACACGATGGATGCCAGAGTTCTGTACCTGCAGGTTTAGGGAAGTGACGTAGATGTTCTTGGAGTAGCTGTATGCCGAGGGTTTCCTCTGGGTCCTTAACGTTTGTCTCACTTATAATAAGGACAGTTTTACTAGCTCCATTTATGGCAGCTAAAAGCCCCTTTGTTCTCACTTGATCCCCATTCTGTGTCCTTAGTTTCAAGTTGGCAGATAACGACAGATCAGGATCTGAACAGAAAAATCTAAATAAACAGGACAATAACTTAATACGATTCAGATCTTTCACAAAAACCTGGAAATAACAAAAATAAACAGGTGGATCATTGTGTGAACTATTGCTCTGATTTTAAAGAATGAAGAGACTATAACTCATCATTATCTGATGAAGCTTCAGCTATTTGGAGAAAGTGATAATTATTATCCCTTTTCATTCACACCAGTGATGATGATGATGATGATTATTCGTAATATTCACCTACTGATGTTGACTATGGTCAGTTCTCCACCTATTGATGGATTTATATGATGTTATAAATTACAATAATAAAAATAATAGTTAAAACTCACAGGATGACATCTTTCTTTTGAAATGAAAACAATTCGACAACAGACAGCAAACATATCATTATTTCATACATCTACAGCTGTGTATCTGATATATATAAATCAACATTTTTCCATCCATCTCTATATGCACACTTTAGTGCTATGTCATCAGTGTAACATTTACAGTATTTTACCATCTGACCATAAATCACCTGAAGCAGAAATATAATCCCTTCTGTTAAACACACATCCATCAGATTCTAAAAGATGCTGCTTAAATTGTTTCATCTCTGCCTATCATACATTCCTGACAAGCATTTTATAAAGAGCTTTCTAACAAAAAGGTGAAAATCCATTAAAGGTAAAGAGAGATGGGGGTTATGATCCATGGATATGTCACAACCCGCTCAGTCGATGGTGAAACACTAGAATAATTCCATCAAGTGACAGTAAAGTTCTAGGTACAAGTAACTGTAAAAGCCGACTGACCAACCATCAAATGAAACATATTTAATGAATCCAGTGAGGATGAAAGTTTTTTCCTTATGGATGACAGATGATTCATCCCTAGAGAATTTTGCAAATAATATTTGCAAGTATGCATAAGCTCCATCTCGCAATGGAAAATTGCCAATCAAAATCTCATACAGTCATCTCCTGGATCAGAATAGCATCCAAAAATCAAGTTTTCATCTCCACATCAGTTACGTGTAACAAGTACAAGAGGAAGCAAAGGTGTTATCTCTCTCCTCTCAGGGTCTGTATCAATATCCATCTCCTTTACTGCCCCCGAGTGGCTTCCGATAGACAGCTATTTGATGCTATGTTCTAAACAGCAAGTGTTTCTAGACTTTAGTCTACTGTCTGGCGGACGAAATACTCTGGAAAAACTTCAGGAAATGAACTTTACTGCCAGGATGATGATTTATTCTAAGTATCACCAAGAGTTTGAAATAATCTAAGGAATATAAATCAGTCAATATATTAAGTTTTAAAAATTAATTAATATAGTTGAACTAAATAATCTTTATAATAAAATTATTGCCATATAAAAAATCTAAACATATGACGTGTTTATTTATTGGTTTATTAACACAGGATGAGCATTAACTAACTATTACTAATTATGATCGATTAAAGCCGTATATCGGTGTCTTTACTGTATCGGTGTCTGAAAGTATAAACAGCTGCACAAGAATCTTACCAGACACCAGCTTTTATTCTTTGCTTTCAGAAATTGTAAAATAATTAGATCAGTTTAGTATTGAAATTTAAAATGTAAAATCATTAATATTATGAGGCAGTCGGTCTGTCATCTCTCTATTCCAGATTATTCTAATCCACTCTATGCTAATTCCTTCTACTTCATGTTGTTGGCCACCTTATTGTGATTTGAAGTTTCTGCAGATTCAAGATCCTCCATTCATTAACTAAACTATCTGAATCCTGTGTTCACCCTGTGCATGTCTCCTGTAGCTCTGTAACCCAGTCAAACATTAATCAATCAATCAACTCCACCTGTAAACTGTGAAGTGATCCTCAGGCAGACGATTCTCACTTTCGTTACCAGTGATTTTCTTATTCGAAAAACTGAATCAGCCAAAGGCTAATATTTTTCTTTCCTTTCCAAAACACAAGAGAACCCGATGGACGTTTAGTGAGAAATAAAACAAAGATTCAGTAAACAAAAACAAAATATAGAGACTCCATTATAAACTATCAATAAATTATTGACTGAAAAGAATGAGAGCTGCCTGGAGCACAGCAGTGGTCCGGCCACAGAGGGGAATGAAAACTGATTCACTATAAATGAATCCTGAATATTTAGATCAGGTTTGAGTTTTTATGAGGAATTCTGTAACTTTCAGTTTTGAATTAGTGTGATAGATTAGATGAAAATTGTTATGGTCAGACAGATTTGATGAGTACTAACTAATGATATAGAAAGTCAAAGGGGCAGGAAGCTTTTTAAAAATCTATATAAAGTCTTGTTTACCTGGGTGCACATGTAGTTGTTTTTTGACATCAAAAGTCTCCTATTGATAACGCATCCTCATCAACATCTATTCTACTGATGCTGATCAATGCCTACCCTATACTTGTATTTTACACGCCGATGTTAAACTTATTCCTGTAGTATGTACAGATCTTTGGTGAACAAACTTTTAAAAATATTCATTTTTTTCAACATAACAGAGAAGCAGGAAGTTTTTAGCATGAAATAAATATTGAGACTATTTTAATATGTTTAATGTTTCAATGGTATGGTGCCAGGTTAGCTAACCATCAATGGTACAGTCTGTTCAGAGTCATTAGCTGTACTCCAAGGAACAATTTGTAAAGATCCAATGATCCATTTTGTTCTTATGATGGATTTTAGTTTCATGTCCTGTTGCTGTCACTGAGGTCACTTCTGGCATTGAAAGGGACAAGTTCCACATTTATCAGATTCATTCCCTAAAAATTTATCTGCTCAACTTTTTAAAATTTGTTAATAAATTTTTGAATTAAAAATAAAACACATTTTTGCCTGGACATTTCAAGGGAGTCAAAAAGTCAAAATATACAATATTTTAATGAATAAAAGAAATTGGTCGTACTTTGTCAGTTCACTCCCCACAACTTATCTCTGCAGACATCTTTTGTAATCCTCCCAAAAATACCCCGGATGTTCTTGAATAAACCTGATAGACATTTTTGATACACAGAATATTTTCTCAAGTAAATAAATCATCTGAGATCTCAGCATCGAGAATCCTATCTGCGAGAACCTAATTTAAAACACGGAATGGCTCGAGAGAATCTACCAGGACTTTAAGTCTAAATTTAAACTACCGTAGATCTCCGTGTATAAGCCGAGAATTTCGCCGGAATTTTAGACTTAGTGTTTTGGAGTCGGTGTAGACAAAGTTCTCGTTTCTGATGTTAGAAATTTGTATTTGAATCCGGTAAAATACGATCGATTTTGGTCAAATCATGCATATGGCAGCCGACATAAAATCCTTCACGATATGATAAGGCTTTGTTTCAAGGAAATTCCTCAAATAGGACGTATGGAGAGACACGACGTTAGCAGGACAGAGCTCTCTAGAGCTGTGAGAACACGAATAGACATAATTCCGGAGTAAATATCAGCAGTCACTCCAGTGGGTTTTTCATTTCTTGACAATGGCGGCTATCATCTGAGTGCTTCCTAGAAATAAATAACCACTGTTATGTTTAATATAAGAGGAAATTACTCTTCAAGAAGGCAGTCGATTTATACACCGGTAATATACCAAAACAACATATTTTACTATGGAATTAGGTGTAGGCTTATACTCCGGGTGGACTATACATGGTTATACCGTAATTAAACTAATGGACAAAAACACGCCTGCACAATTCAGAGCTTCATATGGGTTTAAAGAACATCCATTTATCCTGGAACTATACACAGCACTTGCAGAATATGAGCAGAGTTTAAGCAATTCATGGTCTGCGTGTCTGCAGCCTTTTCTGGCATAAAGACTGTATTAGGAAGTCTCAGAAGTCGGTTTACTTTAAGGGGAACGCATTTGTAGGGATCGCCCGAGGGTGGGCCGATGGAGCTCTGAATGGCGATGTCCCTGGCATTCATTCGGTCTTCACGATGCACGGGCCTCAGAGGCTGGGCACCATCTTCTATAAAAAATACTGGCCCTTTGTACCGATGGGCATTAGAAAAGACAAGCGGAAAGGAGTCCCCGTCAGAGTCCACCTTCTGTGAATGTCCAGTTGTTGAAATCGCTTACAAATCCATGACAAACAGGTCGACATATTTTATACTAGACTGAAGAGGGTTAACTGATAATTCCTATGACTCACGGCCGCAAAGCTATACAGGATTCTGAGAACTGTGAAGACTTGCCTCATCGGAAAAATAAGAAAGATGCCAGTGTTTCAAAACAGGAATTTGTGGTAGCATTTGCGTTACCTGTTTCAGTCAGCGACTGACGTTGTGTTGGGAGCTGAGTGGCTCGAGTCTGATTACTCTTCTGCTGTACTCCGTGTAGAGGTGATGACACCTGATACTTCTCGCTTCAGGTTCATCAATCTCCGTGAATTTCCTCCTCCTCTTTTTTGTGGTGGTGAGGGCAATTGTGTGGTGCGTGGTGTGAACGTTTGTGTGCGTGTTCATCTCCGTAGGGAAGGGAGTGGGTATTGAGGACGAAACCTCAGCGGAACGAAAGTTCCTGGTAGAAGTCCGAAAACTCCTCTGCGGGTCAGAGGTCGGACCGAAACCCTTGCAAAAGCCTTGCGCTAATGCTATTGAAACATGGCACGCGATGTCCAGGTCCAAAGGACCGAAAGCCCTGACTTTCGTGAGGGTGGGGCAATACCCCAGGCAGAAACCTTCCGACGAGTGACCGCTTCCCCAGCCGAAACCCTCAGGGAGGAAGCCTCGGCGAGTTCTGTCCGCGATACGGTCTTGAACAAACGCCTAACCTTCCCTCGCCCCCAACTCTTTCGAGCGGAGGTCTTTCCAACAAGTGTGGACCAAACACAGACTACTAGACTCCGCCCTCCAGGGCCAGAAACCTAAGTGACCAGGCCCAAAAAGGGCGTGGCACTCGTCTGGTACCCTAAATGGAGGCTGCGTCACAGCCTGCAAACTGAGGGTGACTTAGATCTGTACCTTGTCTTATAGCGGACGGCTTTTGATTGTCATGTCCTTTGAGTGATTTAGTTGAATCGTAGAGAGAGAGAGAGAGAGAGTGCTGTGTGTGTGTAGTTTTTATATCTTGTCTCCTCTACAGAAAGACGACGTACAGCAGGTGCCCCGTGTACCGCTCTTCTCTTAAAGAATTACAGAGGACGTTTGGTCCTCTGTCGTCGATTCTGACCTCCGCCTGTTTATGGCGGGGTGGTCGTCAACACGGGTTACCGCCCACCGAGACGTCCAGTCAGAGCTGAAATATATAAATATCCAGTTAATAACCCGTTTGTTGGTAGGCCACGGCCGACTCCGCCTTTGTGAGTGTATTACTAACATATTTGATCACGTGCCATTAGTCCACTTATACCTAATTGCTTTATCACAGGACCTTCGTCAGCAAGTCACGTGACCGACATTTCTGCTCTTATTTACTCAGCTCCTTCAGTTCCTTTCATTTTTAATTTTAAAATAATTTATTAACAAATTTAGTTAGGATCAAAAAATCACCATGCGTCACTTTGTTTCCACTGATCCAGGGCCCCTATTCGAGCCCTTACAGCGTCCCAGGTCCCGATTTTCTGAGTCACGGTTCTAGGTTATTTAATGGGAGTCAGGAGAGACGTCAGCTCTGGGGATAAGGAAAATAGATGCATCAAGTTATACTGAGATTTTTGCGGTTACGAAATCTACAAGAAGCTGTTGATTTACTCCGGAACCAATCATTGAGGCTGGGTAGTCAGTGTATAGTGGCAGTGATGTCAAACGTATCGATAACCACTCTACCCAGGCCGTTAACCACGGCGCCGAACAGCGAGATCCTGAACGGTTACCGGTCGTATAGTTCGCTTGCACGGTCAAAACTGGAAAGGAAAGGGGTTTAACGAGATCGTGATCCCTGCAGCTTCCCTTGTGATTACAAAGACAGCGGCGTCGTGTTCCTAACCTCAATATCCCCGCCATTCCAGTGGTGACGGATTGTTTTCTGTTTGTAGATCTCATGACAATAAACTTTAACTCGACGGTGAGAACGCAATTATAACCAGGAACCACGAGTGACGGAATCTTAGTTGACTAAGTAAAGATAAAAGAGTAAACACATTATAGATCGCCTTTGTATACAATTTTGGATGCATCTAGACCCCATTAGCCATCAAATCTGTATTACTCGTCGCAGGTAGATCCATACAGTCTGATCGAGAATCCTTTGTTACAACAAATCCATACAACTCTCTGACCCCTCGTCTATTGACTGAATGTACAGCCAGCGCAACACAAATACTAACTAGCGATTCCAAGCTGGGGTGGAATAGAGGTGAGCGGTAAAAGAAGATAACCCATGGAAAGTAGAAAGGTATTTACAATAGAGTCCATCTATTGTCTCATACGTCTACTTTCACGTTTTACGCAATAAAGTCGGCATACAAAGATTTTTATTGTGATTCTCTTTCACAAAAAAACAAAACAATCAGACGGGTAGATGAGTTCTCTCCTCCAACATCACACGGTGTATTAGCAGTAAGGTATAACTTTCCCAAAATGTAAGGAAAGGTCTTACGGTGTATATGCTCTTCACTTGGATAACAGCCGAATGCCTCTTCGCCATTTTTTTCAAATATTGGCAATTATTCCTAAGAAAACAAAATAACTGCGAACAAAACACAAAGAAAATTAATTAAACTTCATGAATGCAAATTATATTAAATAAAATAAAATTTCATGTAAAACAAAACTAATGTAAATTAGATAAAAACATTAGTAATGAAACCAGACATTTTAAAGATGCTATTTGCTGATGATGACAGACGATAGAACGACATAATAATATTGCAAAACAACGTAAAACCGATCAGAGAATGAAAGGTCTCTTCACAATGGTTAACAGGAATATTGTCGACCAAGTAGGGAAATTTCTTCAAAATACAATAACTAAGGCTGTTAAAATTGAGGATAAAAAATGATTGATATTCAGTAATGATTATCGTTAAATATTAAATTAATTTTAATTATGGAAATTATTTCAGTCTTTAAATGTTGTCTCCAAATTTACAGCTGATAAAATAAATTAAAATGTACAAGACAATTCCTTGCTTTGTAGGTCCATAATTGGTCTGATTTAACATTGGAAACTACAGAAATCCATACCTTTGTTTTTCCTTTTTTCGCCACTAAAACCTTAAGGTGAAACTTTTCTTTGTTAACATAAATTTTGAATCTTCAGGCCAGAACTGACCAGTTTTTTCTTAAAAATACGACTTGTCCGTTATTCTAACAATGAAACGTCAAAATAAAATTATGCTAAATTATTATTTATTATATTTTATTTTTTCCGACTTCAGCAGGGGAAAAAACCGGATGGAAACTAAAGTTTTCTTGTACCCATGACATTTGTATTTATTTAAATTTATGGAAACTTGAATTTCCATCCGGTTTTTTTTACAGAGAAACTTCAGTAATAAGATGGAGTCAGACTCGATTTGCGTTGCACGGCTCAAATGGCTGCGTCACAGACGTGGATCACAGAAACAGCGACATCGACGACGGTCGACTGCTGCTGCTGCTGCTGTGATAAATGGCTAAAATCGGTTATCTATCTATGGCAACCAACTTATAGGCAGCAGGTAGTATTCGGAATTATTACCGGCTGACATCACGGATGATAATTCCCATAATTTTAACGAACACGAAGACGCACGCGAAGATGGAGGCAAAATTAAACGCACTATTGGAAAGGGGCGGGGACGCAGAATCAGACGCACGATTGGTAAGGGGCGGGGACGCAGAATCAGACGCAGAGGCTTTACTACTAGCTGGTACAATTTAGTTATTTTTAATGCAATCGGCATCTTAACCAACTCTAGCCACCCACACCTGTGACAGGTATCAACGCCAGTTTCCTTTGATAGATGAACTCTCATCGGCATCGAGTATAATTCCATAATATCGTACAATGGTCATATTGGAAAAAAAATGGTTAGTATGGTGAGTAGAAAAGTTGACACAAATACAGGATTCAAGGTGCGATTATTGATGAAAGTATAAATTCCTATCTAATAATTAAAACTATCCAAATTCCTTTGCCTAAATAAATAAACTTGAATTCTGTATTTGTGTGGATAATGTAACAAGCGAGAACAGAATTAGTAAGGTTAGTAAATTAATAAAAGAAAACAAAAATTCCTGAAAAAAAGCAAAAGAAAAGATGTCAGTAACAAAAATTATTCCACAAATACATTTCAAGCTGCTACATGAAAGAAGGAAGAAATACAAGTAAACACCAGCACCAATCTTAGGAATCTGATTGCAAGAGTAAAGAAAATCCTGCTTTTTGTAAATAAGTTTTTTACTTTACTATTTTTAAAATAAATCTAGGAAAATGTCTACCGTTTTCCAAGAGTGCAAAGTAAATCAAAGTTTAAGGAGAAAGGGAGAAAATTGAAAAGTTTACTATTTTCTAGAGATTTCTGAACTATAAGCAGGCTTTTGTTACTTTAATTGACAACATTTTGAAGATCAATATCTCATTAAGAAAGTAAATACTGAAATTGTCTCCCCTGTTTTACCCTGTATTTTACAATTTACAGAAATGAACAGCAGTAAAGTAAATAACAAAGCTGTTTTAGACCATTTTGAATGTTTCTATCGAAGAACCAGCGGATCTACCGCAACAGAATTTGTGCCACCATTTCTCTGGCTGGTGTAATGGCCTCACCATAGTCGTGTTACTCCTACCTCTTCCACCATCTTTTCTTGTCTGTGTTTCCGGCCACGCCTCCCTTAGTGCCATTCCTGTCTTGCGACGATTTCTTCTCTTACTTAATAGAAATATAGTATCTATTCCATCTTCTAAATCCCACATCCGCTGGATCTCCTCCCACTGAAAACGCACAAGTGCTGAGATTTAGTGGAATCACTAACAACTGACCAATTTCCCCACAGTCCATTTATTTCTAAATATCCCGAGCACTGATAGAACAGGTGCGCGTCCGTTAAATTTATTCTTTAAATAGAAGAGAGAGAGAATTACGATCTTCACAAGGGAGACAACCGCCTGACAGTCGGTGACCGAAATACTGTCAATTCCCTCGGCACTGAAAATTGTTATTGCATATAAACTGTATAAATATCCATATTTTAAAATATTCAATGTTTTCATCTCATTGTACAGCTATCGATATCAACAGAAACAAAGTAGTTACTTCAGCATCTTTTTAGTTTTTTGGAAATTTAAACAAAATGGTTTATTATTATTATATTATTATTATTATTATTATTATTATTTTATTATTATATTATTATTATTATTATTATTTATTGTTGTTGTTGTTGTTGTTGTTGTTATTCAATCAAGGGAAGTAATCTATCCTGGTCTCTTTTTTCATGATAAATATTGCATGATTCCCAAAAATGATCCATAACCAAATTCCAGTTTAAATCTTTATTATTATCGATAATCGATGATCAACCGATTTTTTAATGTGTTTTTATTTTCCTCTCACCAGTTGTGGTACCATGACAACGGGACCAAGATGGCGGCGGTTACTGCGGTCTCTCTGTAGCCGGGATCGACAGCGAAATCCGAAAACCGTAAATCAGTCGCATTTTCAAGTTGTAATTTGGATAAATTGTTTCAGGTAGGAATCTGACTTTTAGACGTTAAAGTTATTCCTCTGTAGAGAAGAAGAAGATAGGTGTTGTTTGTTGGTCCGTGTGACGGCGACCATCGGGGAGAATGGCGGACTACGGACGCTGCTGCTGCTGCTCCATCCCGTTCTGGTTATCGGAGCCTCTGTTGTGGGAGTTCACTTCGGCTGGACAGGGAAACGGTCTGTGCCGCTGTGTTTATTGTAGAAATAACAAGATGTTGTTCGGAAGGTCGTGTATCCCCCTAATTGGCTGATTAACCTGGACCCCATCTCCCCCAGCAGCAGCCATCGAGGGTCAGTTCTGGGGGGAGGACCCTTCTCGGGGCTCAGCTGCCAGCGTTGGTTCATTAGAGCATCAGCCGATCTCGGACTGTTGTTGGCTGCTAATCCGTTTATCTCCTCCTCCATCTGTTAAATCTGCTGGAGCCGGTAAAAACAGTTGTGTGAAATACCGACAACCTGCAGGGGGCGGATCCGGCTCCAGCCTGTGGCCTGTATGCGGGCACATAAAGGGAGGGAGGGAGGGAGGGACCTTTACTGCTGGCCGACAGGAAAGTGATGCTGTTTATTATTATTATTATTATTATTATTATTATTATTATTATTATTATTATTATTATTATTAACGCTGTTGATTTGGTGCATATTCCAGTGAGTTTTGAAATTATTCTGAGTAACAGACACCAAACTGTAGATGGTATCATCTGTTGGGCCTGAGCTTCATCTCTCGGTGTTTTCTGTAGCAGTCAGGAATATATCAGAATTCTCCATAATCTTAGCTTGGAGGAGGATATTTATATTGTGGTGGTTCTAATGTGTGACTGAGTATTAAATACAGAATTTGTATGGCTTTGAGTTAATCTGCCACATTTTTATATGGTTAATGCACACATATCTACCTTTTATGAGAAACGGGGTCTTTATTATGTAGGGGAAAATTAGGGACTTTAGGGGGCAAGAGAGAGAACCGGCTGTCATCCTATGTCATCACTTTGTAGGTTTATGTCATTGATCATATTTCTCAATCTTCATCCATGAGAAGTTAAGTGGGAGAGAAAGAGAATCAATCAACCGGATAATCAGATTTTTTAAAACAGCCATACAACAGAAAACTAAAACCGATATCTTAACAGGCAGGATTTTGATTCAGGAGAAGTCAAATAATCCATGACGACCTAAATATATTGCATACTTCATAATATAATAGTTATTATACATGTGGTACTTTTATGTTGGCCCTGTGGGTATAATGTGAGTATAATGTGAAAAGAAACAAAATCTGGTTGGAACCCTTCATATGATCAAGAAATGTAAATGTGAAATTTTTCTGAATAAAATTACATGAAGAGTAACAATAATTAATTTTTACACATTTTAAATAATTTATGCATGTAGTTTTGATACTACCAAGCGCTGGATGATTAAATTTTTATATATGTCTTTGTGAATCTATTGCCAGTGTTTTACTAGCCAACATTATACTAATATATATTTTTTTTAAAATTTCTGTTCAGTGTACTGTTTTCAAATTAGTGAAACGGTAGCCAGTTGTGGAAGAGTTAATGACATTCTGACACAACTGTACCATTGTGGAACTGCTGCGATAAACAGTTAAATGCCCTGAGTTTGAGCGGATCACTTTTCATTCTACTTTTGCTCTTGTATATTACAAGCTTTATTTTTTTTAAACAGCTGCTTAACTTTTTTAATTTAACTTTTCAGTTTCCCTCCTACAAGTATTTGTTTGATGTTTGCCTGACTCCTGCACAGAAGTTTGCAATTACATCCAAAATGAGAATTAAAAAAGGTTTGAGCTGCTGTTTCATGTATCTCTATTTATTCTGCTATTATTTATTTCTTTATTTCTTAAGGTACCAAGACTGGTAAAGCTTCAGCAATCTGACTCTCCCCATTTTTAAATCATAAGTCCAACAGATTTTGTTGCCAAGGTTGGACCAGGCTTACAAACCACATTTAAGTTTCAGTTCACACCTGATGTAATAAAGTATGTTCCTAATACTTTTTGGTGTGTTTCATATCTATGCTATCAATTTCTCTTTGCAAATGTTGTTACTAAAATTTCCATTGTTGTGACATCAGACAATAAATGGTCCCACCACAATCTGTCGGAGTGATATGGAGGATTGATTACTGTCCTGCTTCTGCTGTTAGTTGTATTACTCGAGAGTGAACATTAGAGTTGCCTGGTGATTTTCTGTATTTTACTGTTAGATGGAGTAGCTTTAGTCATCTTTAAGCCGAGAGGAAAAATAGTAAAGGTAGCAAGAAGATTGCAATACAAATTTGAGAAAGTGAATGTACATACAGATCTCTTTGATAGTAATGTGAGCTTCACTAAAGAGGGAGTTTGTCCATACTGATATTTCAACCAATTTTGCTGCTATAAAATGGGCCACTGAGGTGGGCAGACTCATTTTCTAGCAACTCTGAATCCAAGAGAGCACATGGCAGCCAAGGTATTTACTTACCCATGAGGGTTTTTAACTGGCAGATGTGAAGCTGCTGAAGGACAGTAAATCCATATGCTGATTGCTTCAAATTTCCTGATGTCTGTTGGTGGTTTGCATTGAAGGGAGGAAAATGTAACCATTGCATACCAACACCCTGGACACCCTTCCACCATCAATGCACACACACACACACACACACACGATAGAGTATTGTTCAGCACAATCATAGTGACTAACAAGTGTTAGCTCCACCATCACAGCAGAAACAGCAGCTCACTCTCTTGAAACAAAGCCCTTCTCTCTCTGTTTTTAACATAACACACAATTTAAGCAAAACTACAATTTCCAGACCAATGCAGTAAAATTTCCATTAAAATATCTTATTTTTCTTGTAGCTAATTTATTCAACCACAAAGAATTTATTGGATCCCTGCTTGTAATGGAAAGGAGTAAAAATCTTTATACACAAATTTTCTTAACACTTGTTGCATAATTTCTGAAGCCAATTTAACTTCGATATATTTTAAAACTATTTTTCCCACTCTCTGTTTCCTAACACCTTTGGACAAGTTCCTGTGCATACTTAATTATATACCTTATGTACTTATTTGTACCTTCAGAAATGCATTATCATTAAGCCCATTATTTTATAACAGACTTTTCAACTTCTTACACAACTCCCTTGGATTTTGATAACTAACATTCTCTATCCATTCATCCAATACCTTTACTACACTACTGGTAGATCTTTCAAGGACTGCAACCATGAAATTGCCTGTATTACTGAGCTAGAGAAGAACATTGTGACAGTTACAGCAGCTGGTAATCAACCCAATCTTGATTTTCCTGATGAAATTTTTTTTCTCTCTCAGTCCAGTCAACTTTCCAAGCTCTCAGGCTCTTCTTGTAAGAGATATTGGCAACATGGGGGCTAAATTCTCTCTTTTACTACTGGAATACTTTGCAACATAAAAGAAAAAGTAATAATGCATCATTAATTCTCACTATATTTTCATAATATTTGGAATATCCTATTATAACTGAAAAACAATTTTGTTTTCCTGTCACTGTTTCATATTGATCTTTAACAACAATTACAAACCTCTGAAATGTATTTAGTGCATGCTGTATCTCGTTATTGGGGTTTCAGATTGTAAATGGATTTCTGGTTAACATTTGCTTGCAAGCCATTGTTACCCTGCCATACTTGGAGATCTCTGATGACATCTGTGCTTCAGGGAGGTCAAATGTGGCAGTTGTAAAGTGATCACTGTCTAACTACACAATCAGAAGCAGGGGTGCTCTGAGTGGAACTATTCAGCAGAGAAAGAAAAAAGAGAGTAAGTTGGTGAGGTTGTTTTTATCTTGTTTTTCAAGTTTTGTGTGCTCAATCAGTTGTTTTATTTCTCAAAGTCGTGTCTGTCTTAGTAGCTACTTATTTAAAAACAGTGTGATGGTGAAATATTGGTGTTACTATATACAGCTGAGGCAGATCGTTATTTCTTTGTCATTTTTTCTTAGCCTTTTCACAAATTCCTTCCCATGTTCATGCAACAGGAACCAAACCAGGATCCCCAAAACCAAAGGCTTTTGAATTGTTGCTTCTATGTGGTCTCCTTATTCCTGATCAACACTTGAACATACAGGTGAAATTTATGCCAACTGCACAGGTAAGAGTTCTCTTTTCATCTTCTGTAAGCATTGTTTAGTTTAGGAAGATTTAGCAATCTAATATACTGTAGATTTTAGGTATTTTACATATGTAGGAAGCTTGTATAGCTTATAAAAAGGTAAAACATATTTACTGGTAAGAAAAGGGACAGATTCTGAAGTGAATCTTAAAAGTTTTCTTCCAATAGTTTTACAAAACAGTAATGACATCTTAAGATTAGCTATTTATTAAATGCCCCTCTAACTCTTGACAGGTGTTGTTCTGGATTATACTCCACCAGTTAATGCATTTTATCTGTTTTATTTAATTTTTTCAGTGGTCTTTGTCTGTTTTTTTTTTTTTTTTGGAATTATGCAAGCAGAAATGTGTGTGATCAGATCTCACAGAGCCCTCAGCGGATTGTAATGCTTTCTCACAGTCAGGGTTTGGAGCCACAGTTTGAGTTTGACCGAACCCTTACAGATTTTGGACCAGTGTTGGCCCACAGCGCGGGCGAAGAGTAAGAGATCATTGTCACAAACCTGTGCTCTTTCCCTATTGAGAAGTAAAACTTTGGATGTGAGATGGACTATCTAAAGGAAGAACAAGTGACCTGCTCAGCACTGTTGTACACTATCAGCAATCTGTTGGAAAGGGCTGTTTCTAGGAACAGCCAGATGTAATGTGGAAGCAACCATCTAATAATGCCTCTATGCACCATCTTCATATAGTGTAGAAAAATACCAGCTACAAAAATGTGAAACTTCTGTAAAAATGATAAATTAAATATATATTAGTGGCACAACAGGTTTTTGGTGGTGATAACATTTGGTGAGATCAGAGAAAATTTTCTTAATGTGAAAAGATGTTACCTGTGTTGTTTTGCACAGTTTAGCTGTATAAAATTCTACTTTCAATGAGTGAAGTGTTAACGAAAAGGCAGTGAAAGAGGAAGTATGCAAGAGAGTGCATCAGGGCACATGCAATTTTGATGTAGTATTTGTCCCTTCCTGTTATTACTGTGTTATCATCATAGTATTTAGCTTTGTGCCATCTTAAGGCTGACAGTAGGATTAAGGTGTGTGCATTTTTTGTCTTTTGTTTTACAAATAGATTCTGCAACTAATGAAGGACTATGATGAATTCAACCTTCTGCTGCTTCCTCCTAGATCTCCTGGCCAGAAACTGCCTCCAGCGCTGACAGATTATTATGAAGGTGAAAACTAAATTCCTTTTATTTTTACTTAAGTACTTTTGTTCTGTTTATTAGATGCAGACTTCCCTATTTTCAGATCACTTATATGGTACTGCTGAATTTCATGCTTGGAATAATAATAATATTTCTGTTTAATAATTATCTGTATCTTTGATAAGTTACAGATTTCTTGCCAATAAAATCAGACAAGA
The DNA here is from genome assembly GCA_018389105.1 of Nautilus pompilius. Lineage (NCBI taxonomy): Eukaryota > Metazoa > Mollusca > Cephalopoda > Nautilida > Nautilidae > Nautilus > Nautilus pompilius. Next base: position 25,151 of record JACATO010000366.1, read on the forward strand.
AAACTGGAAGAAACTGAGAAATTGCAAAAGGAATTGGAAATCCAAATTTCAGAAGTGAAATCAGAAAAATATTTTAAAATTGGTAGGGTTTGTTTTTTCTAGATGTTTGTATGTTGTTTGTAAATTATATATGAACTAAACATAATGGAATCTGTATTGGGGCTGATGTAGCAAAACAGTACATATGTAAATGTGTAAAGCCATTAATACAACCTGTTGTTTAGTTGATTGTGGAGAAAGACATTTGTGTTAACAAGTTGTTAAATGATTATGGCAAAGTAAATGTTTTTCTACAAACAGACATGGTTTGACACTATTTATAACTGACATGATTTTATTAGTTTATACCCTTGTTTTAGTATAATAAAGAGGAATTACTGTTTCTACAGTTCTGCTGGGATGTAGAGGGATTCTGATGTTTGTGTAATTCTACCCAAGTTGGCTGCCTTGCTACAAATCAGCAAAAAACATGAGCAATGTATTAATACAAATGTGGGACATCAAACAACCAAAGTGATATATTTCTCTTATTAATTAGTAGTGGACCATACAATTTTGCAAAACTATTTTACTGTCTACATGTTGGTGCTTTGTTAAGTGATGGTCAGAGTGAAGGAGGATGTTTCTGTCTATTTTCAAGAAGAAATGAAGATGTAACTGAAGATCAAGATGTTTTTGTATAAATGCTCACAAATTCTTACTATTTTATGATAATGTCCTTCAAGACAAGCAGGAAACCGAAGACGACAAAGTGAACAGCATCATGGATAGTGAGCCTCAGCTCACTGAAGCAGGGAAAGTGACTGATGAGGAAATGGAGGATGAGACAAGTGCACTAGATGTTCAGCCCAGTGAGGCAGAAAAGTTTCCATGGGAAGAGGAAGAAGAGTTGTATGAGGTTGAGTGGTCTTTTTGGATTACTGTGAACCAATATCATGAATCTTTGCTATGGAGGTGATGAGTCTGTACTGGATCATTGTGTATTATTGTGACAGTCTCCTCTTGTTTGGAAATTTGGTTGTATATGCATCATAAGAATCCTGTTGGCATATATTTTTTTATTTTAAGAAGCCTCCTTTACCCATCAGAGCAGCTCTTCATGTCAGAGTTATTGATATAAACCAGGTCATGTTTGTCCATAATTTATCTGCTAAGCTTGTCTGTCTAAGGAAACATCTCTGATCACCTCATTGAATCAGGAAAGCATAACAAACGAAACACCGATCTTCATCTTTGACTTCAGCATTGATCATCCATCAGATACAGATTTTAAAAAAGAAACAGCAGTGTTGTGTATTTCTTTGGAAAGTTTCATTTCTTTATATATTTAATATTTTAACCCGCTAATTTTCACTTGTTATACTATATCATCTGACTACACAGGTATGTTTTCCAGAGTCCAAGGGAGGTAATTCTTAGTTCTTAAATAAATTTACAGTGTACTGCCATAGTTGAAGGCCCAAATTGTGACCAGCTTGTTTTGGCGTACATGTAAAATGGTTTCTTCTTGCTCTTTTTTGACCAGTCGGCTATGTGAGTTTTCTCTGGTTACATGTGGTGGAGGTTCTGCAGATAACTCTTCACTTGCTCCCACCTGACCTTTGCTCAAACCCCTCCTGTCTCAAGCCCTCCCATGGCGCTTAGGTAACTCACCTGGTCACCAAGACTGATACCCTACACCTTCCTCTCTCTATTACTCACTCTCAAATGTCAGGACAATGTTTTAAAACAAGAGGAAAATATTTCCATTCATATTTATTTTGTAGCAATAGAAACCTAGTGCAAGCAAAATTTTTCTAAGAATGGATTTTAAAATGAGCATTTGTAATAAACAAACACTTTTCAAATTATTATTATTATTACTACAGATGCTTTATTGATACTATAGATATGTACTGTATCATATTATTTCTACATTTTTAGGTGAGAAATGTCTCTGGAATACACTGATGACTTCTTGCCTGGTTTTCGTGTTGTGAATAGAACAGGGACGGGTACAGTATCTATAAGGTATTGTGATCAATGATTTAGCATGACATTGTTTTCTTTTCCTTTTGTAGATGAGAAATTGAAGAGAAATATCAGGTCAGGCACCATCGTGTTTGTAGCTTTACCACCAGTACTTTACTGTCTCTGTTAGATAACCAAATACAATAGACAATCAGTCACAAAATAAGCTTCCAGTATCTTAAATGAAATCATCAACTTTTATTGTTTGCATTTTTTAAATTAAAATTTTAAAATTTTTTATCTACACAAAACACTAATATAAATGAGTAATTTCTGGAAATAATATACAGACAGATAAGAGGAGTTCATAGATACTTCAGCATCCACTGTACAGGTGGGATTATGCTGTGTAAAGTAGAAAAAATAAACTGTTACTCTGATTTAAATAAATGTATCTTTTCAAAATTTACGTATTTCAGATGTATTATATATAATGGGCATAAATGTGGGCAGGTAAACATTGTACACTATCTCCTTGCTGAAATCAGGCAGATCTCTGGTATGTTTTCTGTACCCAAGATTGTTATTGGCCATTAATATGTGGCAAATGTCAACATTGTCAAAAAGCCGAACATTTCTCATGGATCTGTAGCCAATATTATACCACAAAAAAAAAAAGAAATTGTCAAGGCAAATGTCACTGCTGTGGAAGGAACTTGGAAAATTTTGAATAGTGGCAAGAATAGATCATTAGTTGCCATATCTGCACTCATACCAAGATTCTTTTGCAGACATGACCCATGCAGCAGAAATGAGCCACAGAGGGTGGTCCAGTCTTCAAATAAGTATTGGCGGCATGCACTTTTCTCCAGTAAGTCCATGTTCTCGCAATTCACATCTGGTAGTTTCACCTGGTATTTGAAGAAAACCTAATGTAATCTTTCAATCTCAATGTCTTTAACCCTTGGTCAGATATTTAGGCAAGAGTGCCATGATATGAGCTGTAATCGGATATGATGGACAGAGAGAACTGCTTTGCCAAAGGGTTTCTCAATTTTAGAGACATATTACCTACCATTGTATTTACAAGGCATACTGAGTTCTGTTGTCCATAATTTTAGGAGTCAGGAACTACAGTCCACCACTTGTCTGTTTATTCAAGGTATTTAACCTTTTGCTTCTGGCGACCCCGAAAGCCCTCATATATGAATTTGATCAACAACAAAAAAAGGGGAGGATCTAGACCAGCTGCAATACAAAACCTTGTTATTGAATGCTAAACAGTGTAGATGATTTTTGTGCTGCAAAAGGGTGGCTCAATCAAAGAATAATACAAATAATTTCACTCATATTGTAACAACGACACAAAACTAAATTATTATGGCAGGTTACTGAGTATAAAACTAGCAATGACACTTCAGCACTGTACTGTCATCCATGAAGATATACTGTTTCTCTGAACAACATGTATCATCTCATCCTGAAACTGCCGAAGAGTTAGCATTATGCTGTTCACAAACAGAGCCTTCTGTGTGTTATGTTTTAGCCATTAGGAGGAAACTAACAATTTGATGTTGCCCTTTATTTGTTTATGGTCAAACCATGTGAACCAAACACATTAAGAATTGTCTCCAAAGAATAGAAAGAAAGTCTTTTACATTTTTAGCACTTTACTCAAATGCTGACTAGGTAGAGTTTCAGATACTCTGCAGTATTCATTTTCTACAGATTTCTAACCATCTACTTAATCTTTTGACTTAATCACAAGGTCTCTCTCTCAGACCCACAAGGTGTATCTGTCTGTCTCTCTCACTCTCTCATCCACACATGTGCACATGCATGCACATGCACACACTTAATTCTCATTTGAAGATTAAATTGAATTATTAAAATAAAGCATGCTAACCCCTTTTCAAAGACATTAATTGGCACTAGCCCAGAAAAGGGGGGAATCGTAGAGCCTTAACAGAAAAATATTAGTTTTTTAATTAAGTTATAAAAAGTCAAGCTTGTGTTCATTTCCATAACAGATAGGAATGGTAATCAATTTTTGCATATAGTAATAAAACAATTTACTATAATTCAGGGAGTTACTTCCCTTTGAAATTTGATTTGGATTTCTATTTTAACAAGATTATTTTGAACCTGATGGTTAAAATATAAGACTAATACATCATGATGAAAAGAGTTGTGTACAGTGTTTGAATTTCCAGGAGGACTGAGATTGTAAGGGGGAGGGTTGTATAGCACTGTAGTAAAAACTGAAAGTTAAAAAAAAGGTATCATTGCAATTTCTTTATTAGTTTTAACTATTATTTACACATCATCATATAAATTAATGTTGGCTACTTGGGCTTTAGATAAAATGCTACCTATACATTCTTGGTTTTTTGTTGTACTTTTGCACATCTTTGTTCAACTCAAATGAAATGCAATCTTTTATTTCTTCTTGTGAGTGCAGTATTTCCATTCCTTTAGTTCTTTGGTTCATGATCAGGCAGCAGATAATTTTTCTCAGAACACAAAATTCTATTCAATAAAGAAAAAGAAAGCTCATATGTTACTTTTGCGACTGGAAGTAACAAGAGACGAATTCATTCTTCTCTTATTCCAGAAACATAACACAACGATCAGATCAGGTCACTGAGGATAAAATAAGTTGAAGTCAAATCTCCATTCATTTGACATATGACCTTCCACTGTCTTCAGATTCTTTTTTTGTTCTGATCACATGACAGCCACCATTTCTGGTAGTGATGTCTATTCCAGTCAACTGCTCATGTTTTATGAGAAAGGTATCCGTACAAACTAAGTAAAGTTGGAGTAGAACCTGAAGATCACCATTGTAGATTGGTAGGAATTAAGTCCATGAATTTTTTTAGTTTGTTTACTAAACATTTCTTGTCGTCATCTGGGAAGACATTATAAAGGTTAACTTCTGGACTAAAGTCTTTGCTTCTTCCAGTACATTTTCAATGGATATCTCATTGATCTTAGTGCACCATCTATTTCTATTTCTGGCCAAAGATCACTTACTGTTGTAGCTGATGCCTGGATGGCATTGTTTAGTGACCCAAGTGAGTTTTACCAGGTTGGACTAATTTGAACTTCACTTCCAGAGCAGCATCTATTTTGTTTCAAGACATTTAGGTTTTTGGACTCTTGTCTAAAAAAGACAATAATGAATACATTAAATTTATTGATCTTAATGTTTTTTGAAGATTCTGCAGCTGCTTATTATTGCTAGTTGTAGTAGATGGCCTCTCTGCAATGTGTATTGGATAGATTTCCAGCCCAACCTGAACTCTCCCATGTCTTCCAAAGAAGTTTCCAGCTCTATGAAAAGAACAAGCAGCCATCTGTTTAGGATTTAAATTACATGCATTTAACCCTTTTAAGATGCAGATTGTCACAGATGCGGTCAATGTGGCTTATATGATGTGGCCATCTAGAAATGCATCTAATAGCCGACAACTAACACCAAGATAGCATTTTCATTGACTTAATACTTGATGTCCATTTGCATTGGTACATTCATCAGTCATTTATGCAGATTTCTTGGATGTGGTTGAGATAGATATTCACTTCACTTTTTAAACTAATGAGTCTGTCACTATTGTATGTTTCTGACTAATGATGAGTTTCTTGCAGAGAGATAGTGAGCATTTGCTGATATTGTTTGAAATCAGTGTCCAACTTCATGTTTAACATGTGACAATGCACTCAACATTGGCCTCCATTCTTTTAGTGTGTGGTATCTCTTGGTTAAATAGAAAATTTGCTGCAGTAGGAGGCAGGTTTTTCTGCATTATCCATGTTGTGTCTTTAGCTTTCTCAGCAGTCCTGTTAAGTACTTCTGAAATAGTCTTTGACAGTGTCTGGCTCATAAAGCCTTCTGCATGTCAGTGCAGCAGCCAGAGGCTTGAAGATTTTCAGTCCTTTCATGAAGTTTATCAGCATCCGCTTCGCTGATCGGTTTCACAAACCAAGCCCCAGCACTGCGAAGCTTTCTTCTTGTAATATTTTTGCAAGAGGTGCATCAGTAGCCATCATTTGGAACTTCAGTAAATGGGGAAAGTTTGATTGATACATTGAGAACTGACACCTAAGTTGTGTAGATGGTGGAAGGTGGCTGTATTTGTGCTATAGGCTGCTCATTTGTTGATACACCACTAGTACCTTCAGATGAGATGTGGTATGTTCTTGACCTGGTAAAAACAATTATGAATAAACTAAATATTTTGTTAGGATAATAAAATTTAACACACAGCAGTTTGAGGTTTTAAAAAGGAAATAAAAACAATGTATTTAAATTTGTTGTAACAAAATCGATCATGATATAATAATTGAGGATATATGAGCTTATGACATATTTACAATAGCTATAAAAGGCAGGGTGGTCATGGTGTGCAGACAGAACCGTCGAGAGGCAGGGTGGCCTTGCTCAATTTATTCATTGATAATTTTTAGATTCTATTGATGATGACTCTGCTTGTGATGATCGACTACTATGGGCAGGAGTTGGTGTCAGGAAATCCCCACTTGTGTGTTTATCAACGTTAGTAGAGCAAGACACATGGATTCAGTTACATTTATATTTTGTTACCTTTGCCTTTTACACATTACAAGGGTTTGTACTTTTGTTCTTTAATAAAATACCATAAGAAATATAATTTCTTGTTCTTGGAGGGATATTCTTTGTACATTCACTAAACTGATTATCTTCAAAAACTACAAAATCTTAAATGAAAATTTTAGCTTCTCTGTTTTGTTATTAAGTGAATATTTAAACTGCAGATTTTGCAGGAATTACACCTGGTTTGATTTTTCGTTTTTTGTTTTTAGATTTTCTGTGTTCCCTTCTTGTGATTTAAACTTTAGTTGCCTGATTCTGAACAGAGGAAAACCAGGTCATTGTCATCGAATCTCAGGGAGTCTTTGGTTTTCATTACTCAATTATTAGACTCTACAAGGATGCAAGAAAATCATGAGTTATGGACAATTATTGGAGTTGTATATCATTTAATGTTTTTTCAAATACTGTACTTTAAATAGTGTTTTTTAATGTATCAAGGTTTTATAAGGATGCTGAATAAAAATAATTTACACTGTATAAAGTCTTATTACTGACTGGTTTCTTCAGCTAAATAGGAAGTCATTTCACCTGCACATTCAACTATCAAATTTGCCAGTGTTGATCAGTCATTCTAGGACCAGTGTGGACAATACACCTGTTAATTCAGGCACCTAACGGATATTTAACCTGACCTGTTGATACTCTATAGTGATGTATTGTCCTGGACATGAGGAAAAAATGAACAAACTGACAGATTTTATATCAAAACTAATATTAAATAATATTTTTATATCTTGTTTCTTATTCTGTTCTGTATGTATAACTTTACTCTGATTACTTGTAAATGATCAAACTTTCTGTTTCCTTCTATTGTTTTTGAGTTTAAACAAAAGATTTCTACAACCTAATGCTTCCTTTGGTATCATGTTTATAATTATGGGATATATTTTCGTTTATAAAGCTTCTTATCTGAACAATGTGTCAGATAATTGTCTATATATTTGCACAAGTTGTTAATAAGAAAATTTTATTCACATTTCGTCATATTATATTCACATTATGATAATTAAAAGGGCCTGGAAATGGAGGAGGATCATCTGCACCCTGTAGTGCCAGCCAAAGATAAATTTAGTCAACTGTATGATGGAAATGTACCTCCTTTTATTCAGGTTGACCTGATATCTGTTGACTTATAAGTGTGACCACTGTAAGCTTATGTTTCTCAATGGTTGTCTTTTTAGTGATGAAAATACTGCTGAATGCATGAAACTTAAACCACAAAATCATCCAATTGGACAAAGTTCACGGGCAGGTAGGTACTCCGATGTAGCCATTTGGTGCTTGGCAGGGATTTCAAAGTTCTCACTGATCATAAGTGAACACACCATTAACCCTGAATACTGTATACTACATCTCTTGTGACCCACCTGAATGGCTGGTGTCTCACCCCACACCTGGGGATGAAAGAATTAAAGGAAAACTGTATCTGTCCGTTCATTTAATAATTGATCATTAAGATATTAAAAAATTTTAATAGAGAGTAATAAACAGAAACTACCCCTGCGTAATGTGTGGCCTCGCTGAACTTTTTCTTCTTCGTCTTTTACCATATTGATGTATTTCATATTCTACTCTCTTTATGGGCCAACTGTTTTAGTGATTTTCATCTCCTAAGATATTGTAAAAGCTTAATTTTTATAAAATTTATTTTGTAGAATTGTCAAAATATATTTTACCAGAGCTGCAAGGGTTTGTTTATATTATTTGTAGCTCAGCTTGTGGTTAATCACTTATTGCTTAGAACTGTTTCCACATCTGCACTTCCTCTCATTCAAAAGCAATTTTTAAACAAATTTTATTGCATTTTCCATTAGAATGTAGTAATCACCTGCTGGGCTCATGAGTCCTGATGAAACTTAGGAAAACAGTGGTATACTCTCATTTCTTCGGCCCAAGGTTTACTTATTTCACAGAAAACCCCCTATAGTGATTAAATAAGGCTATTTCTCAGGAACTTTCAGCTTCATAGCTTGTCCATCAGCCAGGAGGTTTATTCAAATCTCACTGTTTCTGTCCAAGAGACTTAGGCCTTAACATTCCTTAAAAGGTAACTGCCTTCCCAAACCTAACGGTTATCAGTGGGACAGAAGAAGGTTCAATCCATTTAGGAAGCTACTTTATAACTTTATATTGTTACCGCTGTCCTTTTTAAACGTATTGACACTTTGCTTTAACTTGGCAAACCATTCCTGGAAGATATATAATGATTACCACAAAAAGAAAATGTCTATAAATTTCAGGTCAAGATTGTTTTATTTAATATTGTCTAAATCTGTATTCTCTTTACCAATACTGCAGTCATATCACTGGGAAAATGGTTGAGATTGTACTAGGTAACTGAAGCCTTTTTCTCATAATTAACACAGCCATCACCACTGATCATCATGGCAATCTTCTAAATTTCTATATTCTTTCTCAGGTGAAGATTCCATGCCTGGGTCACTTACTCTGAACGAATTATAATCAATAGTTTATAAAGAGGACTTAGAATGTCCATACTTTTAATATTTATGCTACAAGTTAACACATCCATCATGAATTCTGGCACGTAAATCATTTTCCTTCCTTATCTTTGCTACTTTGCTAGTGCCCAGCTCTTACAAATGTTTTCAGTGTTTAAGATTCATATACTGGCATTTTGAAACAGTGGTCTCAGAATCTATTGAATGATTTATCTTGCATCCTAAGTTCTTGATATCATACCATAAATTTAGAAGCATCTGAAAATTGTAGACTTTTATTAGTGATTTCATTATCAATAGTTTGTACGTAAAATGAGAAGACTAAAGAACTAAAACTCCAGGCCCGTGTTACTTTAAGAGAAAGAAAAAATACAAAGTGCACTGGAACTTTTACTTCATTTATGTTGAGAATCATGAGAATACTGCATGTAATATAAGTTGATTTGTTTCCTTGGTTTTCCTGTAACAGAGATAGTCTCATCTGGCAAAGAAAATTATCATTTTATTGACTGACTCTTTTCTCCAGTTCTTCTCTCTTCAGGCCAGAAGCATCTTCTACAGGGGCCACCTTGATGCTGGTGTATTTACAATACTCCCAGCCCTAGGAACAGAGTCAGCTGGAGGTCACCATACAGTCAGTGTAGAGTGCTCTTCCAAAACAATGGGGCACTTTGTAGAGGTAAGATTATGATTGTGGAATGTTGCTTCCTTTTTTCTTCAATCATTGTAAGTCAAAGTTGCAATTTATGCAACAGTAGTTTTTCTCTTTTCAAAAGTAAAAGATGCAAAAATTACAACCAGAAAGGGGTCTGTCTTCCCATTTTTTTAATATTAAAAGATGCCAAAAGTGATTTAGTGCCCCAATACAAAACCTATAATCAATGTTGTTGACCACCTGCTATTTATTGCACATTAACTGGTTTAAAAATATTATTTGTTCTGTAGTTTGAATAAAATAAATTCTTGAGTAGATGGTTTTTCTGAAAATAAACTTACTATCAAAGGTTATAGATGTCTGTAGGGGTAATGATCCCTCCCACATTGATTTCTTAAATAACCCTCTGTGAATAGAACATTTAACAGTTTCTTTTATGTTGCCAGTGATACAGTGTAAGCAGCTTAAAATAAAATTTGTTAATGAAGAAACAGCCAGATAAATCGTTACTGAAAACCTTACATACAGAGAAAACGAATTAAAATAAAAGGCACATTTACTAATTCTCAGTAGCTTTGTCTTATCAGGGAATCTACAATAACAGGATTTTTCTAACTTACCAAATACTGAAAATTCAGCTAAAAAAAAGTAAATTATTTTTAAATATTTGATATTATTAATATTTAACTTATTGTTCAATAATAATTAATTAATTTTGGAGAAGTGCATGTCTACACAATAAATAGGTTTAGCTGCAAATTTTGGCAAAATATTCATCCAGAAATTGCATGGAGGGAATAAAATGGGAGTAATGAACTGATAGACAATGACAATTTTTTATTCTTTTGCTTGTGATTCTTGGGTTACCTGACCCTAACCCTGACCGAGGAGTCTGTCCTAAATCGGATTTTGTTTACCTGAGGCGAATCTAAACGTGAATAGTTAGTTCTCTGCCCTGCAGGCGGCCTAAACCCTGGTTTATAAGCGAGGTATTCGAAAATTGCTGCCGTCAAGCGGACTGAAGGACTCGCACAGTCAGGGGAGAGAACTCGCTCAAATTTTTATTAAAACACTAGGGAAAACATCTTATGGTTTAGACCAGTAACCTCACTGGTATTATTTATTTTATTTGATTTATGGTTAGAAAAGAAATTTCACTTTCTCTTTTAAATTGTGTGTGATGTGTTTACCTGAAAACAGCCTGTCTCTGGTGGCAGGAACAAACACCAGCCACCAGAAGATTTTGAAATGAGTCCTGCCTGTGCACAAATCCCAAATCAAGGCCACATTTATGTCTCCATTGCATTTATTCCCCAGACTACACACAGGTTGTCCTTTTATTTCCCTAAAATTATCTGTGATTAACTCCTATCCAGCTTAGTTTATTGTTCTTTTTAAGAATTTTTTTAAAGAGGTTTTTATTTTGTTTCCAACTTTTCCTTTTCTTTAATCAGCTGATCAGCCGTCTGTCGGTTACTCTGAAGTAACTGAAAGATGCTGGATGTGCACTACTTATCTAAACCCAATGTGTTAATAAACAACAAAATGAGCTTGTACAAGTTGTTTTGATTTAATCAGACTCAACAAGTTGTCCAGCTGACGTATTGCATGTATTTATAATTCATTGGCTAAACACTTTCTGATGACTAATTGAAACTTTTGGTTGAAATATTAAGGGGTTGATCCTGTGTAGGTTAAGTGCATATGATCTAAGGTGAACAGGTTGGAGATATTAAACTTTTATTTACTTGCCAAAATTTAGCAGATTTCTCTCAACTCTCCCTTAAAATGACAGTTTACCAAATTAGATAATTATGATAGTTTAATACAAGTAAAATATCATCTACAATCTAACAATATTTTTATATTGCATTTGTTCCTTAACTGTACACTATCTCTATTAACTTATTAATAGATACAAGTACACCGAATGTTTTAAACAGCTGATGTTTATCCAGTTGATCTTGCCTAAAATGTTGTTTGTCTTCACTGTTATGTCACTGTTTTTGGCATTTCAAAGACTTTGTCACTGAGATCTATTTCTTCTACACATGATATTTTTCCAAATTTATAGATATAATCTGTGCTATTGTTATAAAAAATAAATTCACTTGCAATTATTCTTTGTGATCTTAAATTGTCTTTGATTTATGAGATCAATTGTACAGTTTGTTAAAGATTTGTAAGTGACCCATATGTTACTAGTTGCTTTGCCATACATTTAGTGTCATCAGCAAACTTTAGGAGAGAATGACTCTGTCAGCATCATGTATATAGACCAGAAAAAGCAGAGGACCACGAAGAAAGTCCCCAAGTATCTCACTGGCAACATCCCTGTACTGTCATAAGATTTTATCAATGATCACACACTATTATTTAACTTTTAAACACTTCTTGCCATTATAGTAATTAACCAGTTATTAATCAATTCTTCACATTTTTTTTGAATGTTTATATGCTGCTGTATCAAATTCCTTACTAGAACCTGAGTAAACAGCATTTACTTTGTCACCTTATCTCTGCTACTTGAAACAAACTAAAAAAAATTGTAAAACAGAAAACCATGTTGGCTGTCTTGTGTCACAGTATAGTTTTTAAAGAAGTGGACAGTCTCTTTTTCTTACCAGCGGTTTCCCTATTGTCAATGTTAGATTATGTAATTAGTCTATCATTCCCAGGATGAATTTTGTTGGCATTTTAAATACTGGAGTCAAATTGGCTCTTTTCATTGAACTGAAACTTTTCTTGAATCTAAGGACTGATTTTTACAATGTAATGTTTGATAGTGTTTTAATTTCAGATAAATCACAGTGTGTGTCGGGTTACGTTTCCTGATGACACTAAAGGTATGTCAAAGCAACTGATAACATATGTTGTTCCAAACATGGACAGAATTTTTTAAGCAAAAGATTATAACATGGGATAATTTGGCTCTAGATATTGATGAAGTGTGGCAATATCACTATTAAAAAGCTTATTCTTAAAACACAGTCATGCATTGTATAAATTTGATGGCTTGGATTCACAGATAGCAGTTTTTCTTTTAACTTTGTAACAACTCCAGCTTTTCTATCCACCATCTTTGTTGCTTCTACTGTAGCCAGACTCACAGCTCGTGTCCAGTCTACACCTATTTTTCCAGAACTTCCACAAACATTTGAAGATGTCATCACCTGTTGTTGTGTCTTTCATCAGAACCATCTCCACAAACTCTTCAGTTATTGAGTACATGTATCAACATCTTGAATGGAAATTGCAAGCTGTGCCACATAAGTGATATCCATATTCTCATCAATTAAAACTGAAAGGTAAGAAATGTTTTGAATTTGTCCTTCATTTGACTGTTGAGATTCTCTGATAAATCAGTAATTCTCTCTGTGACTGTGTTTGCAAAAGCTCGGCATTTATCTGGATACCTTATTTCTACAGTCGTCAACATGCATTCAAAAAGTTCCCTTCAGAAAAGGGCTTTGATGACCATTTCATGAGCAATCGTATAACTTGCCTTAACTGCAGTGCCATTTACTGTACGAACATATTTAAATTATGACTGCTACTTTTACAACAACTTTTCTAATTCAGGTAACTTTGTCCTCACCTAAGTTCCCAGTATAGTTAACATATTTCACAGCATGATTAGTGGGTGAAGATTTATCATATTGTGCTTTTAATTGAATAAAATAATTGTACTTTCTTGAAACATCATTCCTCCTTTGTTCTCTTTATTTGTTTATAGTTTGTAATGTGTGTATGTGAGTGTAGGTCAGTCAACCTGTCTGTCTCACGCTATCTGTCTTCCATGCACCAGATCATCTTCTGTTGATATTGGCGGGTGTTGTAAAGGATGAATTTGACTTTTCTTTCACTAGTTGAGTAGGGTGGGGTGATGCTATAAATGTGTCTGTCATGATGTGTGCGCGATCGTCTTTACAGGGGAGATGCAGATTAAAAGATTAGGAGGGGCAGTCGCCGTCAGCCTCTTCACAGGCCATATGTTTGACCCCCCTCCATTCAGTGATGTCTACAATAAATGTACAAAAGGATAAATAATGTAGCTTATGGTTACATTATTGGTGAAATCTGTTATGCGATATTCTTGGAAAGAAAATATAGAGAATACTACGCTAACGACATGAAATTTTCCCCGAAAGGAGGCTGCTCCTGTAGAATGTGTCTCCACATATCCATAATTCAGTGTTTCCATACTCTCCCTGCTGGAACTCCGTTGTTGTGTCGAGTTTATTTACTGAACAGGAAACATTTTATAATACTTCACAATAAACACAGGTGCTTGACCTTTATGCAATTAACTGTTGTACTTTAAGACAAACTATATTGATAATGTAATTAATTTAATTTAATTTAACTTAATTTTGATCAGTTTGATTTTGCAGTTTTTGAAAATCATAATTGTGACAAATAGAGGATAATATGAATAGTTTAACTGAATGTCATTCAAATGGGGATTATATCCTCTCAGTGACTGATTATTGCCATTGCAAAGTGAATATAAAACATTTGTGAACTTGTACAAATCTCATGTCATGGAAGAGTTCTAAAGATCCATGCTGTCCTTACAGCGATGACTCTCTGGATCAGCCACCAGAGATCCACCTCACCTTACCAGGAATTTGGTGTTAATCCCCATGGACATTTTTCAGCCCATCAAACAACCAGCGAGATGTCAAGACAAACAGATTTTATTAAATACTTTAAAATTTGGTTATGAAATAGCAAACTTATGGATAAAAACACACCTTTAATCTGAATCCTCAAATATAACAATCTCTATTTCCAATATTGACGATGCTGGCAATGACATAAATTTTGTCTGTTTTGTGTTTGAATTATTCCTGGCAGTTTATCGGCCAGAATTTAAGGATTCCACTGATGACATGTCACTGTACTTGCATAAGAATTCCAAAGTGAATATTGCGATGTTAATTCTATGCTGTACTTGTCAAGAGAGATTTCAGGATGAATTCTGTTGTGCTGTCCAATCGTACGATTTGTTAATTTTGTATGTGAACCTAAACCACGAATAGCTCATATTTCAGATAAATCTCTCTGTATATAATCAATGTTATCATTTTTATAGAAAAAAGATGCTAACCAATATACAGCATCAACTTTTTATGTTGTGCACTGATCTGAATAATCTGTGATAAACCAGGTAATCTAATGGCAAATGTATAACATGATCTGTCTTTCATACGAATAAGATAATCTGTGATCAACGTTTTCCTATCTGTCGATGATAATTCACTTAATCTCATAGGTAAAAGGTGCCAAGCAGTTGTGACTGTAAATGAACAGTATGGTTTGGTTTGTGCCAGTACATGGTGAGCACAGTTACTTCCATCTTTCCAAGTGGTTCAACCAGTCAGTTTAAACCACAATGGTCTGTATAGTGCTTGCATGTGTGTGTGTGGGAGAGATAGAGAGAGAGAGAGGAGGGGGCCAAGGAAGTCAGCAGTGTGTGTCAATAATAACAGACCTGTCTAACCTTCCTCTTGAAGTCGCTGTACTTCTAAAAGAAGATTCCATTGATGGTTAAATTTTATTGAAATGTTTTTGTTTGAAAATATAATTTACAAATAATTTAGGAAGTTTAACTTGATCTTTCTTCAATTCCAGTCAGATTATAACAGCTGAAGAATCTTCCTGACGATCTGGAGCTGAACGGATGGTGGAAGTGGCTGTGCACATCACAGATGGCATCGGTTAACTATAGTTTAACAGCTCGGCGAAGATGCGCAGCTGAATGAAAACCAAGCTGTTGTTTCTACGGAGAAAGGTTACAGGGCCACTGAACGGGAGGGAAAGTCTGCATCAGGTGAAAAATGAATGAAGAGAACAAACAAATGCTGATGTCACCAGTTGTTCACAATTACAGTATATTTTTTTATTTTTACAAACACAGAAACAGGTCTCATGATAAAGAGATGTTTGTAGTGATTATTCTAACTTCCATGCACATTATAAACTATTATAAAATAGTATCTGTTGTTATATTAACTCTAATCCCCTTTTAAAATGGATCAACTAACGAATCTGAGATGAACTCGCTGCACAAAAACAATTGATCCACGGGGCCTCATGAAGTTGGCTCAGGAATTTGTTTGTCAACGAGATTATTACCTGTAGCTCCCCAGAGGAGCTTTGGCGTGTGACCCCACCAAGGACCCCTAACTCCTGAACTGCCCTCGAAACTTGTTTTTGTTTCTATTCCTTATTTATACTTTTTTGTTTTTAATTCTGTTAACTTGTACAAACAAATTATCTGATCAATTAATCCTCTATAATTAATGAACAAATCATCCTATTTTTACCGATGATAGGTTCCCGGTGAAAGACCAATTCTAGTGTTTGACGAACAGTTTGATCAGAGGACCTTATTATACTGAACTCCCTTCGTGTTGTCCACTGCCAGTTGTACGAGAAATTCACCAACAAGTATTCACATAATTTTTGTTTTTTTAGTTTGTACTAAAGCTAAAGTTTCTGAATCTGGTGTAAGGGTGTGTGGTGGTGTGGCTGGGTCAGGTAAAACAGTTCACCTGTGAGACTTGTCTGGCCACTGGGAAAGTGTAGTGAGGTCCCGAGGACAGGAGGTGTGGGATTTACCCAAGTACTTGTGTCTGCGTGACGTGGAATGGAAAATCAGTTTTAGTTGACTAAGGAAAGCTGTCTTGTGTGACTACAGATTTAGTTTACAGTTAAAGCCTGGCTTCTCCTGGGTACAGTATCGACCACTTGGTTAGATGCTTCCTGAGTGGCCCTGGTCCCACCTTGCTGGGTGTTTAACCATGGGTTCGGATATGTCTGCCTGTCGGGCTAAGCGAAGCTCGTGATTGCTAATTGTTTCGATAAGAAACAGAATCTTACCCATCCCCAGGTATTAACCTGTCTGGACGGTATTTTCCTCCTCTGAAGCCATGTGACTACCATAAGCTATCTGCTGACCAGGGATGGATGGCAGCCAAACTGAAAGGTGATCCTTTTTATTATAACGAGTGAATCCAGAGGGCACCGGCGCAGACTGAGTCATCATTGACGGCCGTCCCACAGATCACCATTCTGTGCACAGGTGAAGATGCCGTGGATGATCAGGTTGTCTATTTTTCGTAACAGTTTCTATTTGTGCTAATTTTCCCTCATAGCGAGAACCAAGTCAATAATTTCTCAGTGAATGTCAGGGGTTTACCTGTCTAAGTAAGGTATATTTTATTGTTCCAGACAGCCTGCCATGGGAGTGGTCCTGAGTTACCACGAGGATCTTCTCTCAGCTGCAGTTGTGGGAATTGGAACCCTAGACCGGTGATGATGGTGCAGCCGAGTCCCGTCCCCCTACCTAGTGTACAGGTCTGTTTATGCCATTTAGTTTAATCATATTTCCTGTGATGGTTATTTTGCTCTTACTCCATACCTCTACACTATCTCTTTGGAATCTACTGAGGATATCGGTAAGTGTTTGGTGGATTCTCTTGTTACCTATAGGGTGGCTGTCCTATTATCTCTATTTAAGTCTTTAATAAAGAGAAAAGAATTTGCCATTATTCTGTGCTGTTACCATCTCTTATGACATCCAGTTCATTTTAAAACTTTATCCATCTAATAAAGTCTTTCCTGACCCCAAACTATTTTAGTTTTGCACAAAAGCTCCACTCTACCCCATCAACGACTTCCATCTGCTTGAGGGCTGTGAAACTGTCTGTGTCCACTTTATGCAGGATTTGTCTCATAGTCAGAGGGATTCTGTAGGTACCAACCTCTTTGACCTTCACTGGTTGCTATATTCATGACTTTGGCCATCTTATTCACTAGAAAGTTAACTATAATTTCATTGTCATAATTTAGAAGACTAATAAATTTGCTGGTATCCGCTAAGGACCTCTCATCTTTCTGATAATATGCAGGGGGTGAAAATTGTGCTGCAGTGGCTGAGTGAGAGCTCCCTTTGTTCGAAGCCCTGTTAGCTATGCAGCTCAGTTAGCTAATTAGAAGGTATCTGAACCCTTTGAAAGGATGTTGCTTCCAGAGGATTTATTACCGTTTAATCCCTTAACACCATCTTTTATTTCACTCTTGTTTATGGGTCCTTCACATGGTTTTTAGTTTACAGTCTGGTTTTCACAAAATAGCGTTTTGCGCTGGGGACCTGTCTGTCTGTTCTGAAATAACTCTTTGTAATACCGCAACCTTCTTCTCTGATGATTGTCTCCTTTGTCTGTTAGGATGCAGCTATTTTAGATTTTAGAGTAGTCATTAGTTTACCTACTGCCCTGGTCTTTTCTAATCAGTAGTAGACTCTGCTGCATTCCTCATCACTACTGATCTGTGTCCTGGCCCTTACTCCAGCCCCTATAGTTTTAGAGTGGGTTCTGCTCATTTCATATTAATATTTGCCAAGCCAAGCTGCAAGTACAGAGTTTGCAGCTGCGTTGCTTTGCATAAATCCCCTCTATCATTAATATCTGGCCGATGCCTACTACATTTTGGTCAGGAATGTAATGAAAACCACTGGTCCCAGTCAGCATCTGGAGAGAAGGAAATAAATTAAAATTTAATGCTACTTTTAAATTCTGGAAGAAGTTTATGTGCTACCTTAGAATCTTCAGTGCACACACAAAGACCATCAGAGTCTTTATACTAACTGGTTTGATACTGGCAATGATTAGACATCTACACAGTTACTATAAGAGACTTTTACATACATTGCCGTTCAAATTTGGGTAGAATAAAACATTTGTTATTGTCCTTGCTAAGATGAAGAATCCTCCATCTCTGCATTCCCATCAGGGATTACCCCAAGCTTCTTTTTCAGTGTTGTCCTGCTTATTTTATAAAACCACGAGTTCCCTTTTTTGTTTCTTTGCTGTGACCACAGGCTTTGTTTCCACGTGTTTAGGGGAATGTTTCTTACCCTTTCCCTCTGTTTCAAAGTTTTCATCTACCAGCTCTGGCCTTAAGACACTGCCTTCTGTATTTGCGGAGTCTGCAGCTTTGGGTTATCTGCTGCATTTGAAAAATGTTCCTGTTGTCCTCAGTGGAAACAGCGGTGTAGATTTTACTACTTCGTCATTTTGCCTTCCAAAGAGACGTATTTGTATACTGTAAAACACAATTAATGTATGTACTTCATTATTATTATTATTAGATATACCGTGTCTAACAGATATCGATTCATGTAAAGATTAAGAGATGCTGCAAAACAAATTTTACACAACCTCCACAAGTCAGATCGGTAGTCACCTGTCTGTGGCTTCAATATTCTGCTGCTGACACTGACGGGTACTGACTGACCACTGATTGACTGACAGTTGTTTCACATCCTTAGTTATTATAAGTAAGAACATTCAAAGAACATATTATTGCTGGTATAAAGAAATGCATGTTGGCAAATTCTGGCATAAAAGTATAAATATACACTCATTTGAAACAATTCTCATTACAGGTCACCATTACATCAGTACAGACAACAGATATTTTGCTTTATAATTTCATCAAACTAAAATAATAAACTACATTATCTTGATTAAGCTTTTATCATTTTGGAAATATAGTAGCATCGTTACAGGAGATATTCTAAAGCTGACGATAAAATCAAACTGTTTGTTGTTGCAATCTTTTACCTTTTGGTTGAGCCAAGTTGTCCTGCTCTCTGCTGCTCTGGCCATGTTGGATTAGATTAATGTGTAAAATCTGAAAGGGTGGAGACTGCTGATATTGCAGGTTGAACAAATCTAATTATGTATATATTTAGTTTGATGGATATGATATATTGGCACCAGCTGAGTTGTGTGCATAAAATATATGGATATGATCACATGAAGACACCTGTTCTCAACACATTTTTGACTCAGAAAATTTAGAATAAATCAAATATCTGATGTGCATCTTTACTAACTTCACACACACAACTTGCATCTAATTGGGTTAATTTGGTCAGAACCATATTTAAACTTCCAACACCTAAAAATACATCTGGATATTCTTACAAAGATTTCTATCTCAAATTGGTATGTTGTGGAATTCCTTTTTGAGCAGAATAGGCTCAGCTCTCTAGTGGGTAACCACAGTATTATTCTCCATCACCAGAATGGTCTTTAATGATGAGAGATTATCTCCCTTATAGAGATTAATTTACTCCACAACAAAACGTTGTTCCCAACAAGTCATTGTCTTGTAGCAGATCTTAAAGTTGTATTGTCACTTAAAACAAATGTTTCTCATTTTTATCAAAACCAATAAATAATATGAATATAAAATAAACCTTTAATAAAAATATATACAAGCTACAACTTTAGTAATGAAGTTTCATGTTTTATATATAGAAATGTTTCTTTTATTCATTAAAATATTGTACATTTTGACTTTTTAACCCTTTGAAATGTCCATTCAAAAAATATATTTTATTTTTTAATACAAAAATTTATAAACAAATCAGAATAAAATATTTATGAGATGAATCTGATAAATGTGTAACTTATCCCTTTCAATACCAGAAGTGATCTCACTGACATCAGCAGGACATAAAACTAAATTTCCCGACAAAAACTGGATAAATTAGCAAGGATCATTGGATCTTTACAAATTGTTTAACAGATTGTATCATTGGTGGTTATTAACCTGGCACCATACCATTGAAACCATAAATATATAAAATAGTCTCAATATTTATTTCATGCTAAAAACTTCCTGTTTCTCTGTTATGTTGAAAAAAATGAAAGTATTGTTTTAAAAGTCTGATCCCCAAAGATCTGTACATACTACAGAAATAAGTTTAACATCAGCATGTAAAATACAAGTATAGAGGAGGCATTGATCAGCATCAGTAGAATAGATGTTGATGAGGATGCGTTATCAATAGGAGATATTCTTGATGTCAAAAAACAACTACATGTGCACCCCAGGTAAACATGACCTTACATAGATTTTTAAAAAGCTTCCTGCCCCTTTGACTTTCTATATCATTAGTAGTCATCAAATCTGTCTGACCATAACAATTTTGCTCTAATCTATCACACTAATTTCAAACTGAATGTTACAGAATTCCTCATAAAAACTCAAACCTAATCTAGATATTCAGGAATCATTCATAATGAATCAGTTTCCATTCTCCTCTATGGCCGGACCACTGCTATACTCCAAGCAGCTTCCAATCTCTTTAGTTCTGTTTCTAAAGACATTTAGTATATGTGTGTATGTATATTTATGTATGCATGAGTACATATGTATGTGTGTGCATGTTTGTATGTATATTATGTATGTGTATGTATGTATGCATGTATGTTTATGTATGTGTATTTGTATGTGCAAGATCATGCATATTTAGGTATGGTTTATATATGCATGTGAGTATGTATAATCATTGTGTATGTGTGTGCATGTTTGTTCATATATATGCATAATTATATGTGTGTGCATATTTGTTCATATATATGCATAATTATATGTGTGTGCATATTTAGGTTTGAGGGTACATCTACGTATACATATATATATGTAAGGTTGTGTGCATGTAAGTATGACTATTTATATATATGTATATGAGTATTAATATTTATGTATGTGTGTTTGTATGTGCAAGGATACATGCATTTCAAAGAATTGTTTACGTGTGCATATAATTATGCTCAATTATGTGTGTATGTGTGAACATTTATATATTCATATTTGTGTTTGCGTGTATGCAGGAATATATACGTGTGTGCATGTATATTTATGTGGCTATGAATATTTATGTATTGGTATGTGTGCATGCATGTATGCATTTTTATGTATAAGTATATGTGGTCAAGTATGTATTTGTATTCATGTTTATGTCTATCTGTGCATATAAATGTCCTGCTAAAATTACAAGAAGATCAAATAAAACAAAATGTCCACCATAAACATAAAAAATAAAAGTTTAATCAACAAAAGATCCTTGAAAGGCTTTAAAAAAGTGAAAAGCAAAAGGAATTAGCTTTATAAACTAAAACTCCTGATCTTTGTCTGACAGTAAACAAACTTTCCTTTTAATCCAGAAAAACAGAAGAGAAATTGAAAACAGGCAAACAGGAGATTTTTAAAGCCTCAAACAGCCGTCCACATGGGTCACATTTAACTGTTTAAATGTCAGTAAAAACATGAGAAATAAAACATCCAAAAGAGAAGAATCTAAATATGTCTGAGTAACCAGTTGGCAGATAAACATCTTACATATAAGGGTGCAGTGGAAGAGCGGTGACAGTATTTCTGTGATCTTGTATTTAAAAAATCCATAGCAAGAGACCAAATTGTTCATTGAAATGGATCGGTAGGAAATGAGTTAATATCTAATGTATTATAGCACATTAAATTTCCATCATGAAGAGATAAATTTCTTATCAAACGATAAATCTCTATTTACATCTTCCGTTTCAGAACTTGACAACTCCTTAGATACATTTTCAATGTGTAGATTCTTCAAATGAATAAACAAAAATATATTCGGAGCCTAAAAATCCTTTTTCTTCAAGGCTGGAATAAAAGAGCTTCCTTACCGTGATTCTCTAGCTATTGTGGGAAAAGCACAAAAGAGTCAACAAAACACCTCGTTGTGGCTTCTGGTGCCAGAAATCTCAAATTCAATGGATGGTCTAATTATCAAAGCTCATCTGACTGAAAGCAGGGCTTCAGTGCCACATGGCTTCCATCAGAGATAATAGAGAAGAAATACTTAAGCCTATAAATAAACAACATTGCATTAATACAGACAAGAGCAGAAAAGTCAGTAAAGACTCTATTAAATACCTGTTTTCTAAAGACATTTAGTTATATGTGTATGTATATTTATGTATGTGTGTTCATGCATTTGTATGTGGGCATGTATTATCTATATTTACGCATGTGTGTTTGTGTGCATTTATGTATATTCATGTGTATGTGTGTGCATGTATATAGAATATGGTTGGGTGAATATGTGTATTGCGTTTGTATTTATGTGTATGTAGCATCTATATTTATGAATGTGTGTGCATGATATGCATATATGTATTGATTGTGATATAGTATGTATGTGTATATATATATATGTATGTGTATGCATTATGTATATATGTGTGTATTCAATTATGTATTTGTGTGTGCATGTATGTAGCATATGTATGTGTATGAATGCATGTATATTTATCTATGTGTGTTTATATGATATGTATGTGTGACATATTTATGTATATTTTGCATATTCATAATATGATTTATGTATGTGATATGTGTGCATGTGTGCTTATATGGTATATGTGCTTCTATGTATGCATATATATTTAAGTTTGTGTGCATGGACATGCATCTTTATGTATGTGTGCTTGAGTGAATGCATATTTCTTTATGCTTATATTTGTGCATTCATATGTGCATATTTAAGTGGATGGGCATGTATGTCTGGATAGTTATTGTATCAGTGTGTATGTATGCATACTTATGTGTATAATTGTTTGCATGCATTTATGCAAAATTATATAACGATGCATTCTTATTTATCTGTATGTATGTGTTTGCATATATGTATGCATATTTAAGTATGTGTGGATGTATGTATGCATATTTATATATATATGTGTGTACATGTGTGCATATATGTGTTATGTATATCATGTGTGTGCGTGTATGTATATTTATGTACTTGTGTGCATGTATGTATATTTGTTGTGCATGAGTGTATGCAAATTATGTATGTCGTATATATATATGCGTCTGTGTACATGCATATTATTATGTGTACATGCATGTATGAATATTTAATTAAATGCATGTTCATGAACAATGGATATTTATTGCGTGTGCATGTATGTATGCAAATGAATGTATATTTAAGTTTGTGCTATGGATATTTATATGTGTATGTGTGCATATATGTATGCCTATTTATGTATTTTTATATGTGTGCATATATGTATTATATTTATTTTATGTGTGTGCATTATGTATGTTTATGTGTGTGTGCATATATGTATGTATATTAGATACGCGTGTGTGTATGTATGTATGCATAATTATGTATGTGTGTGTGTGTATGTATACTTATTGTTGTATGAGTATTTATTTATATCTGTGCATGATATTTGTGTTGTTGTTTTTTGTGTTTGTGTGTGCATGTATATATATTGTGTATATGTTTATGCATATTTATGTATGTGTATGTGTATCTATGTATGTGTGTTATGTATTAGTTGTGTATGTGTGCATTATGTTTGTATGTTATGTGTGTATGTGTGCATGTATTATGCATATTTCCGTATGTGTAGGTCTGTCCATACGTATGCATATCAAAGTATTGTATGTGTGCATGAATGTATGGATATATATGTTGTATGTGTACTATATGCATGCATATTTGTGTGCATTTATGTATTCATATTATGTGGTATATGTGTGCATGTATGTATGCTTGTTATTTATTGTGTAATGTTTACGTGTATTTATGCGTTTTATGTATATGTGTATGTGTGCATTGTGTATTGATATTAATGTATGTATGATATGTATATGTGGTTATGTGTGTCGGTATATGTTTATAATTAGCATGTGCGTATGTGAGTGCATTAGCTAGCATGTTTATGAATGTATTATGTGTGTATGTATGCATGTATGTATGCATAATTATGTGTGTGCATGTATGTTTGCATACTTTGGTATGTGTATGCATCTATTATACATATAATGTATGTTTGTTTGCAAGTACGCATGTTTAATTATTTATGTGTATAAATTTGTTCACATACGTAATCATATTCATGGTGTATCTGTGTTCATGTATCTATGCACATGTATATGTGTGCATGTATGCATGTATGTGTGTTATGTGCATGTATGCATATTGATGTATGCATGATGTATATGTGTGTGCATTCCTATGTATATTTTGCATGATTTTATGTGTACATGTATATATTGATGTAGGTATATATGTATGTGTGTGTTTTTCTTTATAAGGTACACATCCTTATTTAATTAAATATACACCAGTGAATATAACAAAACAGTCTTTGTCCTTCAAATAGATCATTAAATAACATCTCTGTTAATATTCGCTGTCAAATAAGTGACTTCTGATCATAATAAGGCGGCCATCCACAGTCACAGAACCAGCCGTTGATCTCAGGAGAGGCCGAGTCCCTTCAAAGATCTGTAGACATCGCCAATGCTGCAAAATGTATAAGGTGTAAATTAAAGTTATTTTCATAAACTGGGGTACAATGGATGCGGTTTGATCAAACCCATATTACAGGAATCCAAGGCAAGTTCTGGTTTTTGTTAGGGAGGAAACGGGATACCGACCTATGGGATGTCAGACTTCTGTGAGGAGTCACAGTTCCGTCAATTAAAGTCAGGTGGATGAACCTGGATGTAGAGGAATGACAGCTCGGTATTTCAGAGATTTGCTTCTAGCCCACAATTTAACGGGGTGGTTTTAGTATAATAGGGTGATTGTGGCTGGTGATGATGGAGAGACTGATCTGTTGTTCTCGATAAACACCTGACGACTCTTACAACAGGTGGTTTAAAATTTAAAAAACATTTGCTGCGTGAAATGTTGGTGTTTCTTGCCATACGGCCATAGACAGCTATAACTTTATAGGAGACTGTTGTCGGTCCCTTCAGGGCACCGAGGAGCAATCACAGGAATCCGATTGGAAACCCTTTATGTAGTAAATTCTTCACCAAATGCAGGAAACAAGACCTACGCCATTGGCCGTTCTGACTGACGTTTGGCCATAGTTGGTCACTGCTGTCCTACAAAATCTATTGCATATCCTCCACAACATATCCTTGCCCTTTAAGTGAGAAGTCTAAACGATTTATGGTCCTTACTTATATATATGGGCCACAATAAGTCTACTTATGATTTAACTCCACACAACTTCTGGAAGGGCTCTGTATTCCATATTTCTTTAAGAATCATTTACCGAAATAGCGACTTAATTTTCATAACAATGAACCTTCTCTGTTGTTCTACAGCAATTCAGAGTTTATTTGAGTGGAGCTTTGTGTAGAAAAGAAGAAGAAAAAAGCGAATATGGCAGAATTTCCACGTTGGAAGTAAATATGTATCCACTACTATCTGTTGAACGCTGATTCGGTATTAAGCTCCTGGTTTGTTTTTAATTCTTTAAGTAAAAAATTACGAATTCTAAGGAACCTGGCGCACCCGCCATTTTTCGTACACCTGCTGAGCCAAGGACGAGCGACGTATAACAGAGCTGAGCCAATCAGCGCTCAGCGTCTTCGGCTCTAACGTACAGGTGCCTGCTCAGGTTGGTAGGCGCTAATAACTACAGCGGTATCTTCAGCTCTGATAAATGCCATTTTCGGATAATATATCTCTTTGCACGTCACCTGTTTTACTCTTTAATCCATTTGCTGTATTTACCAGTAAACAATGTTGGTGATCGTGTCTCATTCATAGCTAAGAATGAAACATAAAAGGGGACATATCTCCACATCAACTCTGGTATAATGACACACCTGGGAGCTGATTCGCTGAACGCTCCCTTGTCCCCGAGCGCATCCTGACCGTATAACGGGGTGATGGTGTAAATTAAAGGTGTCTAGCCACCTTTACAGGTGATGATGACCTTTATTTCTGTCAAGGCTAAATAAATAATTTTGCATTTTTCTACAGATAAATAACTAAAATATTGATTTTATTTTATTTGGAATTTTTGTTTGATCAAGAAATAAAATATTTCTAACAAATCTCTTGAAGATGAAATATGAGATATGGAAGGATTTTCTCTCTCACTGATAAAAGGATCAGAGAGGTAATGATGACTGCAACTGAGAGGTGCAGAAGTAAGTAGAGGCTGACGGTAACCTGAATAATAAACGTTGTGTTACATTAAATATGTCAATGATTATAATAAATAAAATCTTCGGTCGCTATTCAGGCTAAGAGGAATTCAGGGAATTATGAGATTAATTACCAAAGGGAACAAATAAAGTTTCCTTTCTTCACATCTCATTGTAGTTCATCACGTAACATCTGGAATATTCCGGACAGGTGGAGGAGATTCATATTTCACGAAAATATTGAAATATTAGAATGGATTCGGTGAAGATTCTTTGGCAAGTTTCCATCTTTCAGTCATTTAACGGAAGGAGGATGAGGTTCCATTGTCTGAGTAAGTTATCATCATCGTCCTCCTACTCACTACACAAGTAGTAAATCTATCTTGGTGCATGATATAGTAAGTTAAACTAGGTATGCAGGTAAACTAAACTGGACAGTGAGGAAGTCAATGACTACTGGACTCGTGGACCTCACTACACGATCTGTAGGTTTATGTTCACCAGCCAGAAAGATCAGTATAATCTTTAAGGTTGTGACGTCCATCAGCTTTGGTTTTGATTGTGAAGAAACTTTAAACACAACAGATTTAATTAGTTTGTGTTTATCTGTTTAGATGAGATTTATGAAAAACTTTGGTTTAATAATTATTTAATAAAGTCCTACTGCTATCTGTTGTGGTCATAACTAGCGGGCATAATGAACAAATTATTACCGTTTGTGCTCGGTGTGAAATTAGAAAGAAAACGGTGCTGAATAACTTACCTGTAATTAAATACAATAAATTAATGGCTGTGGAATTCAACAGTAACACAATAATTCAATTTAAATGTGACATTCTTATATTTTCTGGACCTTTCATCACTCCTATTTACACGTGATAATAATTGGTGGATTGCCTAATTAACAAAATTTAATTAGATATTCACCAATTCACATTATTTCTGTACCTAACATCAGCTATAATAGCGATTATTACCGGTGAATAATTCATGTTTAATACAAAGCAAACAAATTATTTCTCATATTTCATTTGTTGCTGTAAATATCAAAATGCACCGTAGCTGACATCGGAATCAATACAAATATGATAATATCTTTCATTAAAAAATATTTAATTATTAGAGCAAAATATTTTTGACAAGATTTAATTTCTTAACAAAAAACTCTGCTGCTTTTTGACAAACAAATTTGTTAATTAAAATTATTAAATGTGATGAAAATTGATTTAGCAGACGTCGTACATTCAAACTTTGTCTTTTTTACTTGTCCTGTTTAAATAAACTTGTCAGTTAAACCAGACATCGTCAGATGATTTAATCAATGCTCGGAATTGCTGAGTTTATCCAGAACTAAAATAGCTCAAATCTGTTACCTGTTTGTGATGTAAATGACTGCATTGTTTACGTAGAGGATATAAATTCTGAAATCTTTACCTGCACTGCGCACTTTTACCTGTCAGCCAGGTACAATGAAGGTCTCGCTGATTTTTGCAGCTTTGCTGTTGCTCGATGTGTTCATCCTCTCTCTTCAGGTGAGATTCTCACAATTATATAGCTGTTTTTACATATTGTTACGGCTAACTATTAAATACCACATAAATACCAGGTAAAGGCCTCCTTTCGTCCATTATACCTAGCAGGCAGCCAGCGGTTACACCGACTTAATGGCTGACGTCACCTGACCTCCTCCAGTTTCCTACGGTGATCATCCGCCGACAATCAGAAGTTTTCTGGAAGGTTCTGTGCGCGCTGAAAACTCTTCTGTATTTGATGAGATCTACAGGGGAACCTCAACCGCGAGTAAAGCTCATCTTTTACACTCAGGGAAATTACACCTGTTACTATCTGCAGTAAATTCAAAGCTAATCGGTAATCGAACCTCAACTGGAACTCGACCGCTTCTTTTTCGCATACAAGTCCACCATCGTGGTTGGTTCTGTGAGGAAGAAACATCTGCTGGTGGCAGCTCGCAGATATACAGAGAGACTGCGAAATACATCGAAAAAGGGGAGGAAGGATTAATTCTATGCCATTACCTTTACACTCTGACTATTCGGCTACTAAGCCTCCTTCCTACTCATCACTAACGTACATCATTTCCTAAGTCTGTAATCCAGTATATCTTAAAGTAATATTCAATCTCTGAGGCTCGGAGCTGATGGAATCCGAATTTAATTTTTGTTTAAATAAACAGA
This sequence comes from Nautilus pompilius, assembly GCA_018389105.1. Lineage (NCBI taxonomy): Eukaryota > Metazoa > Mollusca > Cephalopoda > Nautilida > Nautilidae > Nautilus > Nautilus pompilius. The sequence goes on from JACATO010000366.1 coordinate 53,867, forward strand.
TCAACGAAAAGTCAAAAGGTTTAGATGGAAACCTTTATAACAAAGAATTAATTCACTTTGAGAAAACGAAGACATTTAATGTATTTATAATTAAGTAAATAAATACATTAATAAAACATTTTGTAATCTTTATTTCTTTCTCAAATATGAAGCACTCAAATTTCTTTTATTTCCATGTTAATTTAATCTGTTATTTGCCTTCCTATACATAACTTTGTTTTATTTATAAGTATTATTCCTTTCTTAGTTTCTCTGGTTTCATGATATAAAATTAACGTTTCTCCTTCATTAGTGGTTACCCGATAAACTTTAAATATGATCGCATGATGACTGGCAACAAGTTTTAAAGGTACAATTTCGGTTGTTTATTTTGTTGGGATTTGACAAATAGCAGAAAACACTAGTTAAGTAAAGACGTCCTTCTAACTGCTCTCAAGTACCTGTCCTTTCACATTTGTGAATTAACACCTGGTATTTCTGAAAAATAAATTATGCGTTTTTATACAAAGTCAAAGCCATGAAGTAAATGTTAACTTTCTTAACCCCATTTATTATTTACATATTTATTTATTATTTCACTATTTTAGTTTGAGTCGAAATTTTATGTTAACCACGGCTTTGTCAATACGTTTATTTTGCTGTTAACGAAATCTGGATAATTGAATCATAAAAACAAGGGCAGATAACTATTGAATGCCAAAACAAAATTATTACTATTTTTTGTTTTACTTAATAGTACGAAAATTTGTCTTCTTCAAATAAAATGTTGAGTAAATGTTACTTAATATATAGGTTAATGATAAAACATTATAAATTATCAACATTTTTAGAATATCTGTGAAATTTTATTATTTTAACATTAGATATACAATAAATCATTAATGCCTATCATGAGATCCACTCTCATGACAGTCATTAAACATTAGTCAATTGAATGATACATTTCCCAGTTAATGTTTTCCGTAGTTTCTAACTCTATATTGGTTGTAGTTGACCTTAATGGTTAACACCATAGCAACCAGGTTTCCATGTTACTGATTTTTATAATTCAAATCAAATCTGAAATTAAATATACATTTCTGTTGATAATTAAAACTAAACTTATGTTAGACGACTTTTTAAAGAACATCCATCTCTGAAGTTATAATAATGAAAAGCCATTCACGATTAATTAATAATATATTCATATACAAATAATGATATATTTCCAAGATTTAACGATTTTTTCATAAATTATTTTTGATAAAATTTAATTATAACAATTACATATTTGAATTTTCTTTAGTCTTTCATCTTCAATTGAAACTAATAAATTGTACTTTGAAACCAAACTTCCATTTACTAATTATGTTTGATGACTAAATTTTTTTTAAAAATATTCAGTACTAAGATAAGCCAATTTAGATCAAAGCGACTGTTTCCAAATGAATAAAGCAAGCATTTAAATATTCTGTCAACCTTTTCACAAACAGTAGATTAGTTTTAAGTAATTTTCTTTATGATTGATGAACTTCGGAGCAATGATCCTTCTACTTACTGCTTAATTAGTTTAAAATGAGATATTTTTAAACGGCTTATATAACATACACAGCTCTGTTCTGTCTTCTCGTTTCAGAGGTTGTTGATGGAAAACAAGGTAAGAATATTTTGTATGGTTAATTTTTTTATTGAGTATTAATTTCTTTTTTCTACAATAATGTTAATTGCACCTTTGTTTCAACCATATTTAATTACATTTCTATTTATAGAATTTAAACAATTTTTCTGTTTTCTTATCGTACTAATTATAATTTACCTTTCTGTACTAACGTTGACAACATTATAGACTAACCACTATTTTCTCTAATAATAAAAAGATGGCATCAGAAACCCTGACGGTAAGTATTTTAACTAATATTTTGACCAGTATGATTGCTTTTTATCTACAACAATGGATATTGCACCTTTGTTTCAAAGATAATTTCATTACAATTCTATTTATAAAGATTATTTAGAGTTAACTCTGCTTTCCTACATTATCACTATAAGTTACCTTTCTGTACTAACGTAGACCACGGTGTAAACTAACCCCTATTTTCTCTATCTTTTATAACAAAAATGAAGCTGGAATCAGAGACCCTGACGGTAAGTATTTTAAACTAATACTTCATTTTTTAAATACCAATTACCGTCGAAAACACAAGGAAACCTCATGGAAATGTCTTTTTTATGTCTGCACCAGGTTTACAAGTTAAATCTACATGATTTTACATTTTTTTCTTTCTCGGTTAAATCATCTAAAACGTACGGACCTAAATTTCTCAATTTTAATTAATTTATAAATGTTTAATAAACTAGTGTGTGTAGATTTAATTTGTTCGTTACTGTCAATGATTATTTCTTTCTTAAGTTAGAATTGAGTAAAGGAGAGGTAATCCAGTGTTGATTTAAATTGTGGATGTATCTGTACTAATATTTCGTTTCTTAAAATTAACGTAATTTAAGGGAAAATGTGGCAGCTGAATTCTGAGGTTTTGTTATCTCCTCAGGTCCTCAGTAAAAGAAAAGGATTTTCAACGAATTTTTTTCTGGTCATCACTAAAATTTATATACTTTCAATTTCTCCCTTATTCTATTCAGGTAAAGTGATTAAGCGTGAAACTGTTGGAGCTTATAATTTTAAACATATTTAAATATTTTTTTACAATTTTACTAACTTCATTTCTTCGTCCATTTAAATTCGTGTTTATCTGTTTCTTAGGTCTGTTAATGTTCATCTTATTGCGTTTCAAGATCAATTACTGAGACTCCAAACACTTTAAACACATAAAATAATTAGAGAACTGTCAAATAAATAGGAAACAACAAGAATTAATTTTCTTTTTATTCTCATTTGTCTCTTACTTTTCGTGTAAAGTGGCCGGTTTAATTATATTTTATGGCCTTCCTTGCCTCGCGTGTACGTAAGTTGTGGATTAAACGGGCTTAAGTTGTGGATATATTTATAGAAAATTAAAAATTATTAAATAATTCTCAAATTTGATGAATCGGAAGATTAAAATAATGTACTGGTAATTCTTTGTTTCAAGAATCAAACCAAAAATATCACTTTTTATTTAACTTCACTCGCTTACAAATAAATTAGTGAGCATATTTTATATTTAAACACAAATTATATTTAAAAATTAATAAATATTACTGAGTACAATTATTTTATTTTTAAATTATATTACAAACATGTTTACGCATTTTAATTATTCCGATTATTTGAAACAATTTATTGTCCGAGAAGTAATAATTTATGACATCCTACTGACTTTGCCTTTATTTTCCTCTACTATTTAGATCATCCATTTGATGGCGAACAGATTAAGGTTAGTAACTGAAACTTACATCCACCCTCTGTGTTAGGGCTGTGAAAGCTAATAATACAAATGTATATTTTAAGAATTAAAATAAATATTTTTTATCTTAATTAAAACGTAGCAGCACCTATGAAACTGATAATACAAATTGATACGTTTAAAAATGTTTTATTCTAATGAATTTCACAACTGCATATTAGATCAACATTTTGTTTTTTAATTTGTTAAAACCTTGAGGGGTATATTATCTAAAAGAATCCCAACATACCCATACCATTATAGATGTCAAGTCTTTGTCACCACACACAAAATCAAAGATACAAATCATCAGAGAATCAAGCCGAAACTTTCATATTCTGAAGACCCCACGGAGTAAATACACTTAAATTCTAAATGACCTCTCGTATTTATCTAAATTTTATCTCTCTTCACTTGTTAACCACTGGTTAATCTTTTACAAAAAAGTTAAGTTTTTTTACGATTACTATCAGCTGAGTGCAAAGATAACTTTTAGACTTTTAACATATTTGCTCGTGGAAATATTAGTTAACAAGCAGAACTATTTACATCAGAAATACTTCACCTGTCACAAGATCGGTGAAATATAACTGTCTCACACTTAAGGTGACCGTTTATCATCATGTAGGTAGCAAATAACACCTGGTAGATACCTGACGGAAGACGGACTTAAACTATAGCATTCATTTGTTACAAGATCTCCATCTATGAAATAATTTTGCTATAAATATTGTTTTATGTAATTTCACTGCTAATTGATACTGTTAATTACTTGGTTAAAATCTTTATTTTGTAAAAGCCGGTTAATTGTATACATGCTGCTCGTACCTGCTGAAAAACAGTTCTGACAGACGATCGTTAAATTGTATAATTGGTTGTTCGTGGCACTATCGTCAGTATTCTTCGTCACCAATGGGATGATTATTACTGATAAAGTCCCTTCAGTCTCTTGTTTCATTCTAACATCACTTACTTTTATGAAGTAACATGGCTATTAAATACTTGTATTTATTTACATCCTTATTCTATTGAGTCTTCAATACATTCAGGTGTTAAATACTATTTATCTCTCTTTTATAAACATCGTCTTATTTTTGTCGTCGATGACTAATTTTGTAAAATAAAGGTTTATATCATAAAAATAATATCTTTGTAATTGATATTTTGTTCTTTAACTTGTTTAATTGTAGTATCTCTAAATAAGGTGTAAGATATTTAAAAATGATGAAACGTGGGACGTATATTCTGAGTAACAAGCTTTATTAATTTTGATAATTAATAAACTTAATCAAAGAGAAAATATATTTAAAATATATATGATTCAGTATTTTGATTAGATAACAGCAAACAATACCTTGAAAGAAAGGCTGCTTTTAGAATGAAATCAACATTAAGCTTCATATATGCAGAATTTATATCTTGATTGTATTATTTTTTAGTGTTCGTTATTCCATATATAATTATATTTTTAGTAATTTTACTATCATTTTCTAAACATTTAAATTATTTCAATAGATGAACAATGAACATCTTTATCATATTATTTAATATAGATGTGCATATGTTCTCTTCAGTGAGAACCGGAAACATTACTGAGTTTGTTTGTATTACACAACAAAAGAGATTTTAAATTTCCTTATCTTCATATTTTCTACAAATTTGGAAATATCTTTTAATTCTCCTTTTAATAAAAAAATATGTTAATTTGTGAAGGCAGTACTCACACTTTGTGGGTTATGGTATCTTTTTCTAATGAAAGTATTAATCCCGATTCAATAAATAGATAGATCAACTTTTGGCTTCCAAGACTTTTTTGTTTTTCCTTTCTCTGTACATTGAAAATTTGTATGCATTGTTTACCGCATTATTTCAATCACAAATTTACGCTTTTTCATTATTTCACGAAATAATTGATGACCAATTTCCTTGATTCGGAATGTATTCACTTAATTTATGATTACAAATAGAAGACGAAGTTTTCTCTTTTTTCAATATTATGAAAATATACGTTTTGTTCAATGATTTGTACATTATTTTGTATTATTTAAATAAACATTATTGATGTTAAAGTCTTTACTATGCTTGTTATTTCCAAAAGATCACGGAATACGCAATACATTGCATGAAACAATCTTTTTAGATGTTAAAATAAGAACTTCGCATTTTTCTCAAATTGTTACAACAAAACTAAAATTAAAAGTAATTTTTATATCGACACAAACTGAGATAGATCCTGTCAATCTACTAATAAATACAACATACTTACATTTCCTAAATGGAATATTTATCATACTGAAAGATTGAAGCAAGAAAACAGTTAAACGTATTATTAGATTAATTTATTTGAGTAATATATCACATTGATTATTCATGATAAGGAAAAATATGTAATTGAATTCATCTCTTATTTTACGTTTATATTATCACTTATTTCGCTTTCAAATTACTTCTAGAAATTTCAACAGATTTTAAGATTTTAGCATTTATTGGTTATCCTTCTTTGCAGTAATCCTTAGAGTGAGATTAATATTTAAGAATATTTCAACTGTGTACGTGTAAATTTTGACATTTTAGATGAGATTTCTAAAACATCAATAAGACCTTTTATGTGTTGTAAAAAATGAACATTGTCTACAAATACTGTTAAATTAATGGAGTATATTTTTATATTAAAAGGTCATCTCTCCTGAAATATTCGCAAATTCTATTGCATAGTTTGTTTTTTAAGGTAAAATAACTGAATATTTTAAATTAAATTTCTGTGACTGTTTAGTTAAACGACCAAAACAGGAATCTTTAATAAAATTTAAACCATAAATGAGAAAAAATTATAATTGAATTTTTGTTTAATTATTTTGAGTAATAAACCATATTATTTATACATGCTATTGCTAAAATCATTTATATAAACTAATCCTCTTATCTTACGTTCATTTTTACATTTTCTTTCTATTCAGGGCGAACTCCGCCTCCATTTCTTATTCTTCTTTCCATTCATATGCACATGAAGATTTTTAATGTAACTACGTAGGATGTCACAGCACTTAACCATGTTACGTTTGAAATTTCTACATGTGATTTCAATAAAGACCATAATCGTTAAGAAATATTGCTTAATTAGTGTACTTTATAACAATATTAAAACGATATCCCCTCTATAATATTCCTCACAAAATGTTTGGGTACTGAATGAAATGTACTCTAATTTAAACTTTGTTCTAACATTTATCTGACTATTTTTAACTGTAACAAATGATAATTGATTTTTATACAGCGTGCTTGAAGCGAGATAATTGTTTAACATATTATTAGTTACTTTCGTGAGTAATGTGCCTCATTAATTATTCATGATAATACAACATTATTTATATTAACATATCTTTCTCCAATTTTATTTAAATAATAACATATCTTTAGCTTTCTTTGAAAAATTGGAAACTTTAACGGTGTGTAAATGTTTAACTTGTATAGTTTATAATTCTATGTATATCTGTAGAATGAGATTTTATATCTACGTATGAAGAAATTAAACTAAATTATGTTAACTTTGATATTTGAATATGAACTTCCATGAACAATATGATGGCTTTTTAACTCTTTATAAACTTTAAAAAGCAATTGTTAACAAATAATGTTAAACGTATGGAATGTAGCTAGATATGAGAATAATATCCATCATAAAATATTCTTAACCTCTATCATGTTTTTGCTGATAATTATTTAATATAATTAAAAAAACATTTATTAAATTTATACTTATCCTTCTGAAATATTACGTTTATTTTAACATTTCTTCCACTTTTAATGTACATCTGGAACATCAAACAGCGTGTAAATATTCAACATTTATTCTTGTCTTTCTCTAAACTCATCTACAGAGTGAGATTTTTAATGTAACTAATTTAGATTATTTTACCTGTAACCATCCAAAACTTTAATTTTTATATGAGATTTAAAGAACAGATATATTGCGTTATTTTATTTGAAATATGAACATTTCTTTACAAAAGTTGTTAAATTAATGAACTACATTTACATATTAAAACGATAATCCCCTGAAATATTCGTAACTTCTCTCGTATGGATTTTTTAAAGAAAAATGTAAAATAATTTAATGTTTCAATTAGTTTTTTGTAATTATTTAGTTAAATTGTCAAAAAGACGAATCTCGAATAAACACTCCGCCTGAAATAAGAACAAATTCTAATTTTCTAATTAGTTGATTATTTTGAGTAATATATCTTATTAATTATTCATGAAACTACTAATATTATGTATATAAACAAAATCTCCTCTCCTACGTTTATATTTACATTTTTTCCTATTCAATACATATTTGGAACACTCTCCTTTAATTAATTAATTCTTCTTCTCATTCTAATATACATGATGACTTTTAGTGTAACTACGTAGGATGTAACAACATTTAATGATGTTAAGTTTTCCATTTTTACCTGCGATTTCAATAACAATCATATAGCAATTTATTTATTGGAAGGAAAACAAATTTGTTATGAAATATCGCGTATTTAATGTATTTTACATCGATATGAAAATAATATTCCTCCTATAATATTTCTCACAAATACTATTTGGTTCCTGAATGAAATGTACTCATCTGACTGTATTGCTAACAGTGTAACAATTGTTGTTTGTCATACACCATGCCTGCTGCAAGATAAAATATTAATTTATTATTTTACATTTTTAATATGATATCATGTAAATCGGTAAATACAATACAACATTAAGTATAATATCATAACTTTCTTCAATCATATGTTAATAATAATATTTCTTTCGTTTTTTATGAGAAATGGAACCTTCAACAGTTTCTAAATGTTAAACTGTTATAGTTTATACTTCTGTCTATTTATCTTAAGAATGAAATTTTCTTATATATGTATGAACAAGTTTAACCATGTTACCATTGATATTCCTTTATGAACTTCCAAGAAGGGTATTATGGAGTTTTACTTTTACTTTATAAAATCGACTGGATATTTGGTAACAAATACTGTCAAATTAATGGAATATAAATAAATATAGATATGAGAATTAATTCCATAATCGAATATTCGTAAACTCTATCGTTTGGTTCCTGAAAATTATTTAACAGCATTTAAAAAATTGTTAAATTTATGAATCGATAAATTTTCACCACTTTATTATAATTGATACTGTCACCTGAAGCTATAAACAACTTAATTTATTGACTATTATTTTATTCAATAAAATAACCTGTAAACTATTTATGCTATTACAGACATTATTTAAATGAACATATCCTTGTCCAATATACTTTTATATATTATCATTTCGTTCGATTTGAACTTACTTTGGAACATTCAACAGGGAGTAATTATTTAATATTTATTTGACTTTCCTTCCACTCAACTATAAAGTGAGGCTTAGGAAGTAATTACTGTAGAATAATTTCAATGTGTCCATATAACCTTTGTTATTTTTACATGAGATTTTTAAAAAAAATATTAATGATCCTTTTGTTTTAAAAATGAAGATTTAATAACAAATGTTAAATAATTGGAGTACCTCTAAATATTAAATTGATATATCTCCTGAAATATACGTAATATCTAATGTATGGATTTCTTTATAAAATTGAAAATAATTTAATATATATTTAATACATTTTTGTGACAGTTTATTTAAAATGTCTAGAACACAATTCTTTGATAAATTCTATTCTTGAAACGGGATAATATTTTAGAGTCTTGATTGAATAATTTTCTTTTATTACTTGACATGTTATTGATTGATAAACTTCCTAACATTATTTATCTACACTAAATCATCTCCTTTTTTGTATTAATGTATTTTCAATGTGTTTTTTTTTCCTTTTAAATACATATCTTGTATTTTCCATTTATTATTTATCCTTCTTTCCATTAAACTATAAATAAATATTTTTAATGTCACTATATATCAAATAAGAGCCTTTATCTTTACAACTTTAGCATTTTAGTATGCGATATCAATAACCCCCATATGGTATCTTCTTTATTAGAGCAAATAAACATTTGGTAACAAATATTGGGTAAATGTATTTTTCTTTGATATAAACAGATATACATTCTATAATATTCAATATGTATACTGTTTGGTTCCTGAATGAAATGTTCTGTAATTTCTTTATCGTTCGGCCATTATTCTGATAGATTTGAGAAGAGTTTCAAAACATACTTTGCCATGCATCCTGCTTGAAGCGAGATAACTGTTTCATTCATTATTTGTTACATTTTTGTAAATTATCATATAAATTATTAATACAAATAGAAAATTATTTGTAATAACCTATCCTTAACGAATTTTATGTTAAGGATAACACATATTTAGCTTTCTCTGCAAAACAGAAATATAAACTAATAACATTAAATATTAACAAATAGTTTAAGGTTTCAGTCTAAATATCTGTAGAAAGAGTTTTTGAACTGTGTGAAGAAATCAAAATGTACAGTGTTAATTTGAATATTTCTTTTTGAGCTTCCATGAAAGATATTATGGCGTTGTAACTGTTTATAAATTCAAATATGTGTTTAGTAAGAAAGACTGGTTTGTTATATGGAGTATTTATAAGAAATGTTTCCATGAATGAATATTCTTAATATCTATCATATGGTTCTTGAAAATAATTTTACAAAATTTAAAAAATTGTTATATTATCTGATTTCTAAAATTTTTAAAACATAATCTATGTCATTATGTCCTCTGAATGCAGAAAGTATTTTTTTATTTTTTTATAATTTTGTCAAATAAAATTACAATAAGTTATTCATTGCATTAAAACATTATTTAAATAAACACATTCTTGTCCTATTTACGTTTATATGTTATCATTTGTTTTGCTATCAAATTACGTTTAGAACATTCAACAGGCTGTAAGTATTTAAATTTATTTTTGTCTTTCCTTCCACTCACCTATAGAGTGAGATTTACGAAGTAATTATTCTAGAATGATTTCAATGTATCTATACAAACTTTGTTATTTTTACATGAGATTTAAAGAAAAGTTAATGGTCTTTTTGTTTTTAAAAATGAAGATTTATTTACAAATGTTGTTAAATTAATGGTCTATATTTTAATTTTAATAATAAAACTGACTCTTCCAAAATATTCGTATCTTCTATCCTTTTTTTATAAAATAAAATAACTTAATATTTTTCGATCAGTTTTCTCTGTTTGGTTAAAACGTCCAAAGTTGATATATTTTAAGGTACCTTTCATCAACAAGACAGTAGATTAAAATAATGCTTGTTTATTACACTTGAATATATTTCATTGATGATTCATGATAAAGCTAACAGTATTTATATAAAATAAACCTTATTCTACATATTTTGTTTATATTAATATTTTTTTGCTTTTTAATGCACATTTTGATCTTTCAACAGTTTGTAAGCATTTATCTTTTGTTATTTATCCTTCTTTCCAATCACCTATTCATAGAGATTTGAAGGTAACTCCTCTGTCGTGATACCGTTTACGAGAGTACGTCTAGTGTTTAACACTTAGTTTCAAAATCAACCGCATGAAATCTTTTTTATTAGAGCAAAAACCCATTTGTTAACAAATATTGGTTAATTAATATATTTATATCGGTATGGAAATGTTATCCCTCCTATAATAATTCTCACATACACAGTTTAGTTCCTGAATGAAAATTACTCATCTGATTGTCTTGTGAGCAGTGTCAAAAATTGTTTCACAAACACCCTGCCTGAAGCAAGATAAACGATCAATTGATGATTTTTTACATTTTTGAATAAAGTTGCATATATATTAAAGGTGATACAACATCATTCCGATTCGTTAAATTTTCAAATACTGAATCTTTGTCTTACTGTCCCCTAAGGCGATACAACAGTTTCATTTATTGTTCTTTTCTTTCCTTCTATGAAATAACATATGGATTATTCATCGTACCATTAACCTCATTTATACAAACGAATTCTTCTCTCATCTTACGTTTATATATTATCATTTCCTTCACTTTAAATTTAATTTGTAACATTCAACAGGGTGTAAGTATTTAGAATTTATTTGTGTCTTTCTTTACACTCATCTATAGAGTGAGATTTTTGAAATAACTACTTTCGGATATTTCAACTGTATCCGTGTAAAATGTATTATTTTTGCATGAGATTTCCGGAAGAGCTATCTGCCGGTTTGCATTTAAATAAATGAGGGGTTTTTTTAAATATTGTTAAAGATGGAATATACTTAAATATTAAAACGTTATCTTTCCTTAAATACACTTAACTTCTAACATAGAGTTTTTTGAAAAAAATGTAATATAATTTAATGTACATTTAATTATTTTCTGCTATACCGCTTCTATTATTCATATAAACTATTCCATCTCTTATCTTACTTTTTATTAACATTTTTGTTTCTTTTCAACATCTGATCTGGAAATCTGCTTTTATCTAATTTAAATAAATTTTATATTTTTTCATATATTTTCTAGAAATGTTTCATGGCGTTTTATTTAAATTACACGATTATACATTTGTTGATAAATATTTTTAACTTAATGGAATATGGATGTATTACATTGATATCTCTCTCCTCAAATATTGGTATCTTCTATCGTGTAGGTTCTGGAAAAAGTAATATAATTTAACATCTTTCTATCTCTGTTCTGTGACTAATTTGTTAAACTTTCACAAATGGATTCTTGTCAAACTGTCCCCCTGAAGTAAGACAACGTTTTAATTGATTGTTTGGTTAATTTGTTTGAGTAAAATATTATATTAATTGTGCAGGGTACCGCATACATTGTTTATATTAAACAATATTTTCTTATCTTACTTTTATGATAACCTTTCATTCGCCTTCAGTTTACCATCCTGAACTTTTATCAGCCTGTAAATGTTTAACTTTCATTGAATATCTCTCTCTCCATTCATCTATAGAATCATAAATTTAATGTAGGTACATCAGAAGACATCGATATAGTTCGTTTTGTATATATTTAATCAAATATGTTTTCCATATTTAAAGAAAACTGATGATCCAGCCACGCCACGCAAACCCTTGCAGATATAGAATTAGAAATAAATATTTACATAGAAAATAACCTTATTGTAAAGGAACTGATTATCCAAATCGTATGCATAGAAATGACAGCGGTCAAACTAGAAATTATACTGTCATCATTTTCGGAATTTTTAAATCATTTCAGAAGATAAATAAAATTTTTGTCATAATACTGAAAAGAGAAATTATATTTCCTCTCAAGAGAACATGGATTTGTTAGTATTAAGGAAAAAGAGATTTTAAATTCCCTTA